>SJYC01003441.1:22-27403 GCA_006408675.1 Madoqua kirkii | reverse complement strand
AGGCTGTATATAGTCACCCTCATTATTTAACTTCTACGCAGAGTACATCATGAGAAACGCTGGGCTGGAAGAAACACTAGCTGGAATCAAGATTGCTGGGAGAAATATCAATAACCTCATATATGCAGATGACACCACCCTTATGGCAGAAAGTGAAGAGGAACTCAAAAGCCTCTTGATGAAAGTGAAAGAGGAAAGCGAAAAAGTTTGTTTAAAGCTCAACATTCAGAAAACGAAGATCATGGCATCCAGTCCCATCACTTCATGGGAAATAGATGGGGAAACAGTGGAAACAGTGTCAGACTTTATTTTGGGGGGCTCCAAAATCACTGCAGATGGTGACTGCAGCCATGAAATTAGAAGACGCTTACTCCTTGGAAGAAAAGTTATGACCAATCTAGATAGCATATTCAAAAGCAGAGACATTACTTTGCCGAATAAGATACATCTAATCAAGGCTATGGTTTTTCCAGTAGTCATGTAGGGAGAAGGCAATGGCATCTCACTTCAACATTCTTGCCTGGAAAATCCAATGAACGGAGGAGCCTGGAAGGCTGCAGTCCATGGGGTCGCTAAGAGTCGGACACGACTGAGCAACTTCACCTTCACTTTTCACTTTCATGCATTGGAGAAGGAAATGGCAACCTACTCCAGTGTTCTTGCTGGAGAATCCCAGGGATGGGGAAGCCTGATGGGCTGCTGTCTGTGGGGTCACACAGAGTCGGACACGACTGAAGCAACTTGCAGCAGCAGCAGCAGCATGTATGGATATGAGAGTTGAACCGTGAAGAAGGCTGAGCGCCAAAGAATTGATGCTTTCGAACTGTGGTGTTGGAGAAGACTCTTGTGAGTCCCTTGGACTGCAAGGAGATCCAACCGGTCCATTCTGAAGATCAGCCCTGGGATTTCTTTGGAAGGAATGATGCTAAAGCTGAAACTCCAGTACTTTGGCCACTCATTCGAAGAGTTGACTCATTGGAAAAGACTCTGATGCTGGGAGGGATTGGGGGCAGGAGGAGAAGGGGACAACCGAGGATGAGATGGATGGATGGCTTCACTGACTCGATGGGCGTGAGTCTGAGTGAACTCCGGGAGTTGGTGATGGACAGGGAGGCTTAGCGTGCTGCGATTTACAGGGTCGCAAAGAGTCAGACACGTCTGAGTGATTGAACTGAACTGAATCAAAATGTTTTTGCTTCCTGGCAAAGACTAGCCAAATTCTGCTCCTTTCCCATATCCCTACTTCCTACTGTGTCCCAAGATATTTTAGACCTTGTTCTTTCAGTCCTGAAATCAAGTACATGTGTAGAAATTTTTTCTGTCTGATTTTTGCATTTAACTGAGTCAACATTACTTGAGGACCTATAATGTGCCTTGCATTATGGCAAAAAGAAGCATGCAGGGCACAAAGTCCCCTTCTAACACAGGGTTTAGGGGCTGAGTTGATCCCTTCAGCTTACACTCTTAGATTCATACTAATGTAAAATACATTTTTATAACAAAAAATTTGTGTAAATATTTATCATTTCTTCAGAAAAATTCAAAATCTCTTCAATATGCATCCTAAATCCACTGGCTAAAATCTGAAGACTTTAGAGAAACCTGTAGAAAGGGAAAGCAGAAATATCTGAAATGTTAGGCTAAGAATGCGTTCCCAACTTCAGGTAAAACCATAGAGATATCTAAGGAGAGAGCTGGCAGGGGGCCTGGAACTTCGGGAAAGTAAAACTGTGACTGACTCATTACATTTGTGATTTTCACCAGGGGAGAAGACGGGAGAAGAAGGAGCAGTGGTAAGGGCAAGGAATAAAATATCTGCCAAAGAGTTTTTCTGTAAACCCTACACTTGAGCCAGTGAGAAAAGTACACATATTTCATCTTGCCCCACAGGGTAGAATTAGGACAAGCGGAACCAAATGTGGGTGTTTCACTGGAACAAATACCAAAGGAGAATGCTTTCAGAGGAACTGGCCCTGAGAGTACTGGGTCTCCCATTACTGAGATTGGCAAACTGAGGCTAGATAAGTTCAGTCAGGATATTGCTAAAGGGACTCTTGCTCTAGGTGAGAGTAAGAGAGAGTAGACATAAGAATCTACTCTTTCAGTGGTGAAAGAAAAACATTAACAAAAGTGCCTGAAGAATTAAACCAACTAATTTTACATATAAAACAATCTTAATATAGACTTTTTAAATAGTTATGAATAAAGACTAACTTTTTATATATCATCACCAAACTGACTCTCCAAGTACTCTGCCCAGCAAAATACCTAAGGGAGTGCAGGCCTGGGAAGACATTTATTACAAAGTCATCTCTTTTATGAAACAAATATTCTTCAGTATTCTTTTAATCATAAATGACCTTCTTAGAACTAACACTGTAGTTATGAGCATGTTAACTAGAGCCAGCCAAGGGCCTGAGTAAGAAATTTCATTTTGTTCACAAGTTTCTGTGTTTATTATCCCTCTCCTCACATTTTAAACTCCTTGCAAAATTAGAACCTTCCTTAACAGGGTTAGTTACCACATACTGCATCTGACAGTTACAATGAATAAAAACAGATTTTTCAAAGGTCTACTATGTCTCAAAGAGCTCAGCAGGGCTTAAATGATAATTAGATGAAGAACAGCATTGCCTGTATTGTAGAATAAGGCCTGATATGCCATCACACATAAGATACAGAAAATGGATCAAACAAGGTGGTCAGGACACAGGCCCTCCCATTAACTTGTGTGACTTCACATTTGACAAATCCCTTCAATTTTGTTCTCTCATAAAATTCTGAAAAAACATCTTTAAGTTGTAAAGCAGATAATATGATCTCCATTTTAAGAGAGACATTGAGAGACAGGTGACCCCAAGATTGCAAAACTACTAACACTTTGAATCCAAAGTCCATGGTCCTTTCCGCTGACTTTAATGAGTCATAGTCTCATTTTTAAAAAGATACCATGATTTCTACATGATTATTAAATCTCCTTCCCAAAGGACACAGATTGATACTTCATGACATCTGTTTGCACCATATAAACAAAATTGCATATGTGTAAGCCAGTGGCTCTTCCAAACCTATAGGATAGTCTTTAATTTTTTTGATGTTTATAAATCTTTGTCCACAAGAGTGAGTATTCATACTTTTAACTGGACAACCTAGTATAGGGGCTTCCCTGGTGACTCAGACAGGAAAGAATCTGCCTACAATGCAGGAGACACAGGTTTAATCCCTGGGTTGAGAAAATCCCCTGGATAAGAGAACAGCTACACAGTCCAACATTCTCACTGGAGAATTCCAAAGACACAGAAGCTTCACTGGCTATTGTCCATGGGGTCACATAGAGTCTGGACTGAGTGACTAACACTTTTATTTTCAGCCTGGGCCTATGCACAACATTGCTCAAGGTCATTTTACAATAGGTAAGAAACTAAATGGAAAAATTACTCTGTTCTTTTTTTCCATTCCATTTGTTTAAAATCATAGACTAAAAGACTCTAGAATTTTCAAGAGTTAGCTGTGATCTACACAGTCAAAGTCTTCAGCATAGTCAATAGAGAAGAAGTAGATCTTTTTCCAGAACTATCTTGCTTTTTTAATGATCCAACAGATGTTGGCAATTTGCTCTCTGGTCCCTCTGCCTTTTCCAAATCCGCTTGAACATCCAGAAGTTCTCAATTCACATACTGTTGAAACCTGGCTTGGAGAATTTTGAGTATTATTTTGCTAGCATGTGAGAGGAGTGCAATTTTGTGGTAGTTTGAAGGTTTTTTGGCACTACCTTTCTTTGAGATTGGAATGAAAACTGACCTTTTCCAGTTCTGTGGCCACTGCTGAGTTTTCCAAATTTGCTGGCATATTGAGGGCAGCACTTTCACAGCATCATCTTTTAGGATTTGAAACAGTTTAGCTGGAATTCTATCACCTCCACTAGCTTTGTTCGTAGTGATGCTTTCTAAGGCCCATTTGACTTCACTTTTCAGGATGTCTGGCTCTAGGTGAGTGATCACACCATCATGATTATCTGAGTTATTAAGATCTTTGTATAGATCTTTAGTGTATTCTTGCCACCTCTTCTTAATATATTCTGCTTCTGTTAGATACATATTGTTTCTGTTCTTTATTGTGCCCATCTTGCATGAAATATTCCCTTGGTATCCCTAGTTTTCTTGAAGACATCTCTAGTCTTTCCATTCTATTGTTTTCCTCTTTTTCTTTGCAATGATCACTTAGGAAATATTTCTTACCTCTCCTTGCTATTCTTTGGAACTCTGCATTCATATGGATATATCTTTCTTTTTCTCCTTTGCCTTTAGCTTCTCTTCTTTTCTCAGCTATTTGTAAAGTCTCCTCAGACAACCATTTTGCCTTTTTGCATTTCTTTTTCTTGGGGAGGGCCTTGATCACTACCTCCTGTACAAAGTTAGGAACATCTTTTCATAGTTTTTCAGGAACTCTATCAAATCTTTTCCCTTGAATCTATTTCCAACTTTCACTGTATAATGGTAAAGGATTTGATCTAGGTCATACCTGAATGGTCTAGCAGTTTTCCCTGCTTTCTTCAATTTAAGTCTGAATTTTACAATATGGAGTTCATGATCTGAGCCACAATCAGCTCCCAGTCTTGTTTTTGCTGAACTTATAGAGCATCTCCATTCTGGTCTGCAAAGTATATAATCAATCTGATTTCAGTATTGACCATCTGGTGATGTCCATGTCTAGAGTATTTTCTTGTGTTCTTGGAAGAAGGTGTCTGCTATGACCAGGGCATTCTTTTGGCAAAACTCTCTTAGCCTTTGACCTACTTCATTTGTATTCCAAGGCCAAGCTTGCCTGTTACTCCAGGTATCTCTTCACTTCCTACTTTTGCACTAAAGTCACCTGGTTCCAAATAGGAAAAGGAGTACATCGAGGCTGTATATTGTCACCCTGCTTATTCAACTTCTATGCAGAGTACATCATGAGAAACGCTGGGCTGGGAAAAGCACAAGCTGGAATCAAGATTGCCAGGAGAAATATCAATAAACTCAGATATGCATATGACACCACCCTTATGGCAGAAAGTGAAGAGGAACTAAAAAGCCTCTTGATGAAAGTGAAAGAGGAGAGTGAAAAAGTTGGTTTAAAGCTCAACATTCAGAAAATGAAGATCATGGCATCTGGTCCTATCACTTCATGGGAAATAGAGGGGGAAACAGTGGAAACAGTGTCAGATTTTATTTTGTGGGGCTCCTCACTGCAGATGATGATTGTAGCCATGAAATTAAAAGGCACTTACTCCTTGGAAGGAAAGTTATGACCAACATAAATAGCATATTGAAAAGCAGAGATATTACTTTGCTAACAAAGGTACATCTAGTCAAGGCTATAGTTTTTCCTGTGGTCATGTATGGATGTGAAAGTTGGACTGTGAAGAAAGCTGAGTGCCAAAGAATTGATGCTTTTGAACTGTGGTATTGGAGAAGACTCTTGAGAGTCCCTTGGACTGCAAGGAGATCCAACCAGTCCATCCTAAAGGAGATCAGTCCTGAGTGTTCGTTGGAAGAACTGATACTAAAGCTGAAACTCCAATACTTCGGCCACCTCATGCAAAGAGTTGACTCATTGGAAAACACCCTGATGCTCAGAGGGATTAGGGGCAAGAGGAGAAGGGGACAACAGAGGATGAGATGGCTGGATGGCATCACCAACTCAATGGATATGAGTCTGAGTGAACTCCAGGAGTTGGTGATGGACAGGGAGGCCTGGCATGCTGTGACTCATGGGATCACAAAGAGTCAGACACAACTGAGCAACTGAACTTAACTGAACTGATGATGAAGAGGACATTTTTTTTTTTTGGTGTTAGTTCTAGAAGGTCTTGTAGATCACCATAGAACCATTCAACTTCAGCGTCTTCAGCTTTAGTGGTTGCTCATACACTTGGATTACTGCAGTATTGAATGGTTTGCCTTGGAAACTGGAGAAGGCAATGGCAACCCACTCCAGTACTGTTGCCTGGAAAATCCCATGGATGGAGGAGTCTGGTAGGCTGCAGTCCATGAGGTCAGGGAGAGTCAGACACGACTGAGCGATTTCACTTTCATGCATTGGAGAAGGAAATGGAAGCCCAGTCCAATCCAGTGTTCTTGCCTGGAGAGTCCCAGGGACAGAGGAGCCTGGTGGGCTACCATCTTTGGGGTTGCACAGAGTCGGACATGACTGAAGCGACTTAGCAGCAGCAACAACAGCCTTGGAAACAGAGATTATTCTGTCATTTTTGAACTGCACCCAAGTACTGCATTTCAATCTCTTTTGTTGACTCTGAAGGCTAGTCCATTTCTTCTAAGGGATTCTTGCCTACAGTAGTAGATATAAAGGTCATCTGAGTTAAATTCACCCATTCCAGTCCATTTTAGTTCACTAATTCCTAAAATATCAGTGTTCACTCTTGCCATCTACTGTTTGACCACTTCGAATTTACATTGATTCATGGACCTAACATTTCAGGTTCCTGTGCAATATTGTTCTTTACAGCATCAGGCTTTACTTCCATCACCAGTCACATCCACAACTGGATGTTGTTTTCACTTGGCTCTCTCTCTTCTTTCTTTCTGGAGTTACTTCTCCACTCTTCTCTAGTAATATATTGGGCACCTACCAATATGGGAGAGTGAAAGAGGAGAGTGAAACAGCTTCCTTTATAACTCAATATTCAAAAAACTAAGATTATGGCATCCTGTCCCATCACTTCATGGCAAATAGATAGGGAAACAATGGAAACAGTGGCAGACTTTAGTTTTGGGGCTCCAAAATCACTGCAGATGGTAACTACCACCATGAGAGTCAAAGATGCTTGCTACTCAGAAGAAAAGCTATGACAAACCCAGACAACATATTAAAAGGCAGAGACATTACTTTGCTGACAAATTTCTGTCTAGTCAAAGCTATGGTTTTTCCAGTAGTTATGTATGGATGTGAGAAATGGACCATAATGAATGCTGAGGGCCAAAGAATTAATGCTGTTGAACTATTTTGGGGAAGACTCTTGAGAGTTCCTTGGATAGCAAGGAAATCAAGCCAGTTAATCCTAAAGGAAATCAGTCCTGAATATTCGCTGAAGGACTGATGCTGAAGCTGATGCTCCAATACTTCGGCCACCTGATTCAAAGAACTGACTCATTGGAAAGGACCCTAGTTGTGGGAAAGATTGAAAGCAGGAAGAGAAGGGTATGACAGAGGATGAGATGGTTGGATGGCATCATCGACTCAACAGACAAGAGTATGAGCAAAGTCCAGGAGTTGGCGATGGATGAGGAAGCCTGGCGTGCTGCAGTCCCTGGGGTCACAAAGAGTTAGACATGACTAAGCCACTGAACTGAACTGAAAAGATTGTAAATTCTAATAGATACTTAAGCTATTTCATTAGCTTCTATCCACATCAGTTCGGTTCAATTCAGTCGCTTCTCTCCATACAGATTTTCTAATTTCTGTATATACAAAATGTAAATCATCTTCCATCCAAATCTATGGCTCACCCCTTGCTATGAACTCTAGCCTTCAAAATCATTGCCACTTTCCTCCCTACAATTCCCCCTTACCATTCTCATGTGCTCTTGCCCCATAAAGTCACCCTTTCTAATGTGTTAAATATATTTTTAGATATATATATATCCCTGAAAGGTGTTTACATTTATTTATCCAACTAACTCTTAAAGCACCCTTTTATTTTCCATGTATATTCCTATAAGCAGGTAAAATAGTTAGCTTTACTACAGAGCAAATTACCCCAAAACCTTAGTGCCTTAAGAATGAACATGTGTTTAGTCCACAATTATGTAAATCAGCACTTTCAGCTGAACTCAGCCAAGCACTTTTCTGCTAGTCTTAGATGATCTCTGCTGGGCTCTGCCATGCCCCACCAATTCAGCTGGAGGCTGATTCTCTCAAACTACCAGAACCTTAGCTTACCTCTGCTCCACAAGCCTCTCACTACCTAGGAGACTAGCCTGGCCTCCTTTACATGGTCACCTCAGGGTCCAAAATACAGCAAGAGAGGTTAAGAACCAGGGAACAAACACTTTGCAAATCTCTAATTCAATCACTTTTATTATTTTTCATCAGTCAAAACAAGTCACATGGCCAAGTCCAGAATCAGTGTGGAAGTGAACTATCCAAGCATAAATACAGGACACTGATGCCTGCAAATTGGCATCTCTGCCTGCAAAGACTCTTTTACAGTGGAGATTCAAAACTGGAAATCATCTTTGGCTTCATGAGCCATGTTTCCTCACATTCTCCATCAGTTCAGTTCAGTTCAGTTGCTCAGTCATGTCCAACTCTTCGCCAATCCATAAATCTCAGCACACCAGGCCTCCCTGTCCATCATCAACAACCAGAGTTCACTCAGACTCACTCCCATTGAGTCAGTGAAGCTGTCCAGCCATCTCATCCTTGGTCGTCCCCTTCTCCTCCTGTCCCCAATCCCTCCCAGCAGCAGAGTCTTTTCCAGTAAGTCAACTCTTCACATGAGGTGGCCAAAGTACTGGAGTTTCAGCTTTAACATCATTCCTTCCAAAGAAATCCCAGGGCTGATCTCCTTCAGAATGGATTGGTTGGATCTCCTTGCAGTCCAAGGGACTCTCAAGAGTCTTCTCCAACACCGCAGTTCAAAAGCATCAGTTTTTTGGCACGCAGCTTTCTTCACAGTCCAGCTCTCACATCCATACATGACTACTGGAAAAACCATAGCCTTAACTAGACGGACCTTAGCCAGCAAAGTAATGTCTCTGCTTTTCAATATGCTATCTAGGTTGGTCATAACTTTCCTTCCAAGAAGTAAGCATCTTTTAATTTCATGCCTGCAATCACCATCTGCAGTGATTTTGGAGCCCCCCAAAATAAAGTCTGACACTGTTTCCACTGTTTCCCCATCTATTTCCCATAAAGTGATGGGACCAGATGCCATGATCTTCATTTTCTGAATGTTGAGCTTTAAACCAACTTTTTCTCTCTCTTTTACTTTCATCAAGAGGCTTTTGAGTTCCTCTTCACTTTCTGCCATAAGGGTGGTGTCATCTGCATATCGGAGGTTATTGATATTTCTCCTAGCAATCTTGATTCCAGCTTGTGTTGCTTCCTGTCCAGCATTTCTCATGATGTACTCTGCATATAAGTTAAATAAGCAGGGTGACAATATACAGCCTTGACGTACTCCTTTTCCTATTTGGAACCAGTCTGTTGTCCCATGTCCAGTTCTAACTGTTGTTTTCTGGCCTGCATAGAGATTTCTCAAGAGGCAGGTTAGATAGTCTGGTATTCCCATCTCTTTCAGAATTTTCCACAGTTTATTGTGATCCACACAGTCCAAGGCTTTGGCATAGTCAATAAAGCAGAAATAGATGTTTTTATGGATCTCTCTTGCTTTTACGATGATCCAGCGGATGTTGGCAGTTTGATCTCTGGTTCCTCTGCCTTTTCTAAAACCAGCTTGAACATCAGGAAGTTCACAGCTCATGTATCGCTGAAGCCTGGCTTGGAAAATTTTGAACATTACTTTATTGCATGTGAGATGAGTGCAATTGAGTGGTAGTCTGAGCATTCTTTGGCTTTGCCTTTCTTTGGGATTTTATTGGCTCAGCCTCTTCATTCCTTCTGGAGTTATTTCTCTGCTCTTCTCCAGCACTTTGGGCACCTAGTGACCTGAGGGGTTTGCCTTTCAGTGTCATATCTTTATGCTCTCTCATGCTGTTCATGGGGTTCTCAAGGCAAGAATGTTGAAGTGGTTTGCCATTCCTTTCTCCAAACCAGGGACTAGCAATTTTGTGTCCATCAGCCTGTTGATGGTGATGTCTGCAGGAACTTGCCTCAACTGTACTTTTTGCGGGGGCCCCACAGATATTTCGCCAACTGGGGCCAGTGTTGAAGCTGGACCGGCCATTAAGCTTCTTATTATGATTGTAAGACAAACCTCAACAACCATCAGGGAACTTTGAACGACAAGGTGTGTTACTCGGAGTCCCAGAGGGTAGACAGCACGGCTGCGGCTGCACAGTGAGGTCTCAGAGAGAGCTCAGACCTGGGGCTCTGCCTTTGCTGGGGTGAGGGTGGGGTGTCAGGGTATTGCAGGTGCACTCTTTATTGGTGAGTTTAAAAGATGAGATAAGAGAGAAAGTGTGGAAGGGAAAAGGGAAGCCACTCAAATGGTCAGTTATCTAGGTCATCCAGAACTTTCTAACCATCTTTGCATGAAATGTTCCCTTGGTATCTCTAATTTTCTTCAACAGATTCCTAGTCTTTCCCATTCTGTTCTTTTCCTCTATTTCCTTGCATTGATCGCTGAAGAAGGATTTCTTATCTCTTCTTGCTACTCTTTGTAACTCTGCATTCAGATGCTTATCTTTCCTTTTCTCCTTTGCTTTTTGCTTCTCTTCTTTTCACAGCTATTTGTAAGGCTTCCCCAGACAGCCATTTTGCTTTTTTGCATTTCTTATCCATGGGGATGATCTTGATCCCTGCCTTCTGTACAGTGTCACAAACCTCATTCCATAGTTCATCAGGCACTCTATCAGATCTAGGCCCTTAAATCTATTTCTCACTTTCACTGTATAATCATAAGGAATTTGATTTAGGTCATACCTGAATCAGCACTTGGTATTTCACTCCATTCTGAGGTTTGGCCAAGCAGATATGTGTAAGCCAGTATTTCTTTGTGGGTTTAATTTCCCTGATTAAAGGCAAACATTTCTTTATACACTTGATAGCTATTCATACGTTTTTCCTTCTATGAATTGCCTATTTGTGTGCCATTTATTTTGGGGGAATTTTCTGTGTTTCTCTTATTCTAGGAGTTCCTTGTGTATTAAGTAACAAACATACTCAGATGAAAAAAGCTGTATAAGACACCTTAGTGAAGTGAGTGAAAATGAAGTCACTCTTTCGTGTCCAATTCTTTATGACCCCATGGACTGTAGCCTACCAGGCTCCTCCATCCATGGGATTTTCCAGGCAAGGATACTGGAGTGGGTTGCCATTTCTCTCCAGGGGACTTCCCAACCCAGGGATCAAACCCAGGTATCCCCTAGACTCTTTACTCTCTGAGCCACCAGGGAAGCCCCTAAGATACCTTAGTTTGCTAAAGTAGAGTTTTCACCATTTGTACATTATTTTATTGTGAATATATCATACAGAGACTTGTGCATAAAGCATATATGAAGAATTTAACAAATAGTTATAATGATATACCACTGTCTGAGTGGATTCACCATTTATTATTCTTCTGATTTGAGATGCCACCTTTAGAATATACTATTGAAATTGCATACTTCAATCTATTTCTGTACTTTCTATTCAAAATTTTCCATTTTTGAATGTTTTTTTGTGAAGAATGGATCATGAATTTTGTCCCGTTTTTTCAGCATGGGTGAAGATGGTCAGACCATTTTCTCCTCTTATTGAACCACATTTTGCATTCTTAAAATAAACTGATTATGATATATCATTAATTTAATGTGCTATGGAACTCTGTTTATTTAACAGGATTTTATCTCACTATTTGTGAATGAAGCTGATCCAAAGTTTTTGCTTTCAGCATTATTTGCCAGAGTTTATTATACTTGTTGTACATGTTTATACTTATTTTTCTGTGAGCTGGAGCAGTTTAAATGGCTTTGGAAGTATTTATATTTTAAAGATGAGATAGACATTCCAGGATGTTTTTCCAAAGGAAATCACTTTGACAGCATTATATCTTCCATTAAAATCATTCTATTCAGAGTTTCAGTCTTTTCTAGACTTGTCATAAGTAAATTACATTTTCCTAGGAATTTTTCCTTTTTATCAAACTTTCCAATTTGTTTGCAGAGCTTTAAGCAAAGTGGTCTCTTGCTTTTTAACTTCCATGAGTGTATGTATGTGCATGTGTGTGTGGTTATTTGCTGCCAAATCATTTCTCATTTTTCATATTTGTAACTTCTCTCACTTTTCTTGGCTCAATTAGCTTTGTTTATCTAATTTATTGCTTATTTCAAAGAATAAGTTTTCTATTTTGTTAGTTCTGTTAGTTTCCTATTTTCTAACTCATTAATTTATTCTTGTATCTTCATTAACTTCTGTGCATTTTCTTTTTATTTTGTTGTCATTTTCAAACTTCTTAAATTAAATGCTTAATTCAATTTTGTTTCATTCTATTTTTTAATTTAGGTATTTAAGAATATACCTTCTGTAGGTACAGCTCAGAAGTACCCCATAGTTTCTAATACACAAGGTTTTTTTAATCATTGCATAATTTTTACTTTTTCACTTTGTCTTTGTCAGTTTTTGACACTTATTCATGGGTATTAGAAAAGAAAGTATACTTTATATTTTCATGGTATAGAATTTATACAAATTTATTCTCAAATATAAAATAGTAAAGCATTAATATTGATTCTGTATACATATATCAATTAGGTTCACTTAATATCTTATTAAAAGGAATTCTCAGGTAGTTCAGTGGTAACAAATCTGTCTGCCAATGCAGAAGACACAGGAGATGTGAGTTTGGTCCCTCAGTTGGAAAGATCCTCTGAAGGAGGAAATGGCAACCCACTCTAGTTTTCTTGCTGGGAAAATCCCATGGACAGAGGAGTCTGGCAGGCTATATTCCATGGGATTGTAAAGAGTCGGACATGACTGAGCAGTTGAGCATGCACAATATCTCTTGTGTTCTTACTTATTACTGATTCTTATTTTCCCATATTTTTAGAATCCTTCATAGCAGTAGTAATAGAGTAGTAGTTGAGGTTGAGGCTAATGGTTGAGGCTAATTTTCTTAAGATTTGAAAGCAACATTTATTGCTTATAAAATTTACATTTTAAATGCAGACTTCTTCCCTTCCCAGCTTTATTGAGGTAGAATTGACATATAACATTATGTAAGTTTAAGGTGTACAGTGTTGATTTAGTACACTTATATATAGCAAAATAATAACCACTACAGGATTAGCTAAGACTAATTCTGTCACACAACTCCCATTTCTTTTTTGTGATGAGAACACTTAAGATCTACTCTCTTAGTAAGTTTCAAGTATATAACACAGCATTAATAACTATAATCACCAAGATTTAGTAATATTATGACTGGAGGTTTATACCCTTTAACCAATATCTCCCCATTTTCTCTGTCCCCACTAGCTCCATTCTACCACTCTACTCTCTGTTTGTCTGAGTTTAGCTTTTTTAGATTTCACATTATTACCTGTAATACCACACAGTATTTTTCTTTCTCTGTATGACTTATTTCACTTAGCATAATACCAAAGGTGCATCCAGGTTGTCACACACAGCAGGATTTTCTTCTGGCTAAATAAATATTCCATTGTGTGGATTATCACATCTTTATCCAATGATTAGATAGTTTCCATACCTTGGCTACTGGGAATAATGGAATAATGAACATGGCTGTGAAAATATCTTTTCAAGATCCTATTTTCATTTCTTTTGAATATATACCCAGAAGTATATTGCTGAATCATATGGTATTTCTGTTAATTTTTTTGAGGAACCTCCATGCTGTGTTCAACAGGGGCTATACCAATTAACATTCCCACCAACAGTGTACAAAGTTTCCCTTTTCTCTACCATCTCACCAACACTTATCTTTCCTCTTTTTGATGACAGCCATTCTAACATGTGTGAGGTGATATCTCCTATGGTTTTGATTTGTATTTCCCTGATATTTATGATATTGAGCATTGCTTCATGTGTCCAGTGACCATTTGTACATCTTCTTTGGAAAAATGTCTATTCACTTCCTCTGTTTTATAATAAGGTCATTTATTTGTTTTTGCAACTTAATTGTATGAATTTCTTATGTCTTTTTGATGCTAGCTCCTTATCAGATATGTGATTTTTAAATATTGTCTCCCATTCCATAAGTTGCCTTTGCATCTTGTGGATTTTTTTCTTTTACTATATAGGAGCTTTTTGTTTTGATGTAGTCCCACTTGTTTATTTTTGCTTTTGTTGTTTGTACTTTTGGTGTCATATCCAGGTAATTACTGACAACACCGATGTCAAGGAATCTTTTTCTATGTGTTTCCTCTAGCCATTTTACAGTTTCTTGTCTTATGTTTAATTCTCTAATGTGGTTGAGTTATTTTTGCAAGTGAAATAAGATAGTAGTTCAATTTCATTCTGCTACAGGGTTAGGTGGAGATTAAAATTTATTGAATGTCTACTATGTGTCAGATAATATTCTAAGTACTCTAGCTGGATTATCTCATTGTCTCACTAGTTCTATACTTCCTCAAGCCCTTGTCCTTCACCTAAACTACCTCAATGACTTCCTAATTTGTCTCCCAACTTGACTCTGTCCCACCCAAATTTATACTCCATGCAGCATAGCATGTATATGAACATCTAGTTGTGCTCTGACAGCTTCAAATCATGTTACTCAACATATGTGCCAACTCAGATTCACTGGGTTGGGGTCCAGGAAACTTCACTTTGGATGATCATTGACCAGACTAAGATGGTAGAACCATTAGCCTATGTATAAGGGCATAACATGATTTAGATACAGAATAGGTTTCCATTTTCAAAAGAAATATACATATTTACTATGTAATTATATTTTTATTATAACCTGCCAGGAGCAAGCATGAGGAATCCCACCTGTGGCAAAGGTCATGAGGAAGGAGGCCTGACATTACGCAAAGGTGGGATCAGGCCTCAGGGGTCCCCCTGGACATTCTCGAGCATTTACCCCCAAAACCAGTCTGCCTACCTTACTGCATTATGCCTTCACCTACACTGCTGACATTTTGGAGGGCTATCCCCACCACCTCTCTCTGAAAAGGAGGTAACTTAGAACTCCAGTTAATAAATCTCCTGGGTGTGACAAGAGTGTTTCAGTCCACAAGCTCCTCTGATGGCTCTCTAGCCTGCCTGACAGGTTTGTCCAGCCACATATGATTGTTCACAGCCTCCCAACCATGAGAGGCATGAGATGCTATAAACTTTCTAAATACAGATTCTTTTGAGAAGTTAGAAAATTATTAGTATAGTATTAGCGAGTTAGTTAGAAATTGTACCAGTGAAGTATTTTCATTGTTGAGCCAATATTTGCTGCTAAGTCTCCATATCCCTTGCCCCTTATACACATTAATGAATATAACTAGCATATAGGATAAATAAGTATTGACCTTTAATATTGATCACATTAGACTTTAGGCTAAGTAAATTCTTTTCTTGATTATAGCCCACTGCACCTTTGTCCTATAGGAACGCAACTTTATCTGGTGCCTTCGGAGGGTGGTTCCTGACTTAAGAAAAATCACCTTTGGAGAAAATAAGTTTTTTGGTTGACTAATCATCATCAGAAAGGGTCATAAAATGTTAGCAGACCTCTTGGCCAGAAGATGATGTAAATTACCTGAGAACTTTGTATATCAGAAGGAATGCAGAAAGAAAGTGTGCTTTCAATAAGGGTCAGGACTGTTGACCCCACGTGACTTTGTATTTTCCATTTATCTCTATGTATAACTCAAAGTATAAAACAGGCCCTGGAAAATAAAGAAACGGGACCAGTTCCTGGAAAGACTAGTTTCCCCCGTGTGGCCTTTTCTCATTCTCTTCTTTTCTGGCTGAATTCCCATCTGGAGCGCAGAGGCTCGCTGTGTCTACTTATTTGCCCTGGCTTCTAAGACCCACATGAGAGGGAGCCCAAGGCGGGGCACCCTCTGCTATTCCAGTGGGCACCAGTGGCCTACATAGATGGTTCAATCCCCTTGTCTCAGAGTTTTATTGGTTCTCTGCATAAACCAAGTTATTCAGCATCTTTTCTCCACTAATTTTCCTACTACACTATTCTTTTCTAATTTCTCTCCATATCTTTAATTAAACAATTTTCTTCTAGATGCCGACTCCATCCCCGCTTTGAATTACCCTGGATCCACCGGGGCTGGACCCAGGCAATAACCCATGTAATAAGGTCATATTGGATAATGTACAATGAAAGTTCTCCTTCATAATCCCCAGATTCTCAATCCTCTCAGTCAGTTCAGTCACTCAGTTGTGTCCAACTCTGCAGTCCCATGGATTGCAGCACGCCAGGCCTCTCTGTCCATTACCAACACCCAGACTTTATCCAAACTCATGTCCATTGAGTCGGTGATGCCATCCAGCCATCTCATCCTCTGTCATCCCCTTGGGCACTCATTCAGTTTTCTTTCTGTTTATTTATATAGATAACTATATGTGTACATATTCATACATATAATGTGCACATTTTGGTCATATGATGTGAACAGGTGACTCACTAGAAAAGTCCTTGATGCTGGGAAGGACTTGAGGGTAGAAGGAGAAGAGGGCATCAGAGGATGAGATGGCTGGATGGTACCACTATTACAATGGACATGAACTTGGGCAAATTTTGGGAGATGGTAAGGGACAGAGAGGTCTGGCATGCTGCAGGCCATGGGGTCACAAAGAGTCGGATACAACTGGGCAACTGAACAACAACAGCATAATGTGCATATATTAAAAGTAATAGGATGACTTATGCCCAATTAGAAAGTGAGATGTAAACAAAAGAATGGGTTATCAAGACTGAACCTCTGAGAGTAATTATTTGTTGCTGCTGTTATTCAGCTGCTAAGTTGAGTCCCATTCTTTGCACCCTGTGGACTGTGGCACCCAAGGTTCCTCTGTCCTCAACTATCTCCTGCAGTTTGCTCAAACTCATGTCACTGAGTCAGTGATGCTATCTAATCATCTCATCCTCTGCCACCCCCTTCTCCTTTGCCTTTAACCTTTCCCAGGATCAGGATACTTTTCCAATGAGTCTGCTCTTCACAGCAGGTTGACAAATTATTGGACCCCCAGTTTTAGCATCAGTCCTTCCAATGAATATTCAGGGTTGATTATTTTTAGGATGGACTGGTTCAATCTCCTTGCTGTCCAAGAGATTCTCAAGAGTCTTCTCCAGCTCCACAGTTCAAAAGAATCAATTACTTGGCATTCAGCCTTCTTTATGGTTCAATTCTATCATCTGTACATGACTATTGGAAAAGCCATATTTTGAATATATAGACTTTTGTTGGCAAAGTGATGTCTCTGATTTTTAATATGCTGTCTAGGTTTGTCATAGTTTTCCTTCCAAGAAGCAAGCATCTAATCTTATGGCTGCAATCACCATCCATGGTGATTTTGGAGTCCGAGAAAATAAAATCGATCTTTGCTTCCACTTTTTTCCCTTCCATTTGCCATGAAGTGATGAGAACGAATGTCATTATCATAATGTTTTTAATGTTGAATTTCAAGCCAGCTTTTTCACTCTCATCTTTCACCTTCATCAAGAGGCTCTTTAGTTCTTCTACACTTTTGCCATTACAGTACTGTGATCTGCATAGCTGAGGTTGTTGATATTTCTCCTGGCAATCTTATGATACATCCAGCCCAGCATTTCAGATAATGTACCCTGAATACAAGTTAAATAAGCAGGGTAACAATACGCAGGCTTGATGTACTCCTTTCCCAATTTTGAACCAGTCCATAGTTCCATGTCCAGTTCTAAGTGTGGCTTCTTGATCCACATACATTTTCTCAGAAGACAGGGAAAGTGGTCTGCTACTTTCGTCTCTTGAAGCATTTTCTGCAATTTGTGTGATCCACATACTCAAAGGCTATAGCATAGTCAATGAAGCAGAAGCAGATATTTTTCTGGAATTCCACTGCTTGCTTCATGAGCGAATGAATGTTGGCAATTTAATCTCTGCTTCCTCTGCCTCTTTGAATCCCAGTTTCTACACCTGGAAATTCTCACTTCACATACTGCTAAAGCCTAGTTTGAAAGATTTTGAACATAACTTTGCTAACATGTGAAATGAGTGCAATTGTACAATAGTTTGAGCATTCTTTGGCATTGCCCTTCTTTGGGATTAGAGTGAAAACAGACCTTGCTCAGTCCTGTGGCCAATGTTGTGTTTTCCAAATTTGCTAACATATTGAGTGCAGCCCTTTAACAGCATCATCTTTTAGGATTTGAAATAGCTACTCTGGAATTCCATCACCTCCACCAGCTTTGTTCATAGTATTGCTTCCTAAGGCCCACTAGATTTCACACTCCAGCAAGCCTGGCTCTAGGTGAGTGACCACTTCACTGTGGTTTTCTGGGTCATTAAGATCTTTCTTGTAAGTTCTGTGTATTCTTGCCACTTCTTAATCTCTTTTGTTTCTACTAGGTCCTTACCATTTCTGTTCTTTATTGTGCCCATTCTTGCCTGAAATGTTCCCTTGATATCTCCAAATTTTTTGAAAAGACCTCTAGTCTTTTCCATTCTGTTGT
This sequence comes from Madoqua kirkii, assembly GCA_006408675.1. Lineage (NCBI taxonomy): Eukaryota > Metazoa > Chordata > Mammalia > Artiodactyla > Bovidae > Madoqua > Madoqua kirkii. The sequence goes on along the minus strand of SJYC01003441.1, from coordinate 9,105 downwards.
TTTCTTCCATTCTTTGCCTTGTTCATTTAAGAAGGCCTTCTTATCTCTCCTTACTGTTCTCTGGAACTCTACATTCAGTTGGGTCTATGTTTCCCTTTCTCACTTGCCTTTTGATTCTCTTATTTTCTTAGCTATTTGTAAAGCTTCCTCACACAACCACTTTGTCTTCTTGCATTTCTCTTTTTTTCAGATGGTTTAGGTCACTGCCTCCTGTACAATGTTGCAAATTTCTGTCTGTAGTTCCTCAAGCATTCTGTCTACCAGATCTAATCCCTCAAAACTGTCACCTCCATTGTATAATCATAATGGATTTGATTTAGGCCATATGTGAATGGCCTAATGGCTTTCCCTACTTTCTTTAACTTAAGCCTGAATTTTGCAATAAGGAGGTCATGATCTGAGCACCACAGTGGTGCTAGTGGTAAAGAACCCACCTGCCAATGCAGGTTAGACATAAGAGATGCTGGTTCGATCCCTGGATCAGGAAGATCCCCTGGAGGAGGGCATGGCAATCCACTCCAGTACTCTTGCCTAGAGAATCCCATGGACAGAGGAGCCTGGAGAGATACAGTTTATGGGGTCACAAGGAAACAAGCACACAATCTGAGCTGCAGTCAGCTCCCATTTTTACTAACTGTAGAGAGCTTCTCCATCTTTGGCCACAAAGAACATAGTCAATCTGATTTCAGTATTGACCATCTGGTGATTTCCATGTGTAGAATTCTTTCTTGTGTTGTTGGAAAAGGGTGTTTGCTAGACCAGTGTGTCTGGTGACGAAACTCTAGTAGCCTTTGCCCTGCTTCATTTTGTACTCCAAGGCCAAACTTGCCTGCATTCCAGGCAATAAATTATTACATAGCACCCTCCTCCCGAAAAGTAACAAAAGACTACTTTATTATTAGCAGCTGTGTGACATTGTATTTGGGAATCTAATAATAATCTAATAATTTATTTAATAACTCTTCAATTGGTAGTTATTTAGCTTGTTTCCAATGTTTCACTTGTTATAAACAATGCTGCACTGAACAATCTAATGCTTGAATCCAAGCATTTCTTTACAGTAGATTCATATAAATTAAATTACTCAGTTAAAGCTTATCAGTTCAGTTAAGTTCAGTTGCTCAGTAGTGTCCAACTCCTTGCAACTCCATGAATTGCTGCACACCAGACCTCCCTGTCCACCGTCAACAACCGGAGTTCACTCATACTCATATTCATCGAGTCAGTGATGCCATGTAGGCATCTCATTCTCTGTTGTCCCCTTCTCCTCCTGCCCCCAATCCCTTACAGCATCAGAGTCTTTTCCAATGAGTCAACTCTTAGCATGAGGTGGCCAAAGTACTGGAGTTTCAGCTATAGCATCATTCCTTCCAAAGAAATCCCAGGGCTGATCTCCTTCAGAATGGACTGCTTGGATCTCCTTGCAGTCCAAGGGACTCTCAAGAGTCTTCTCCAACACCACACTTCAAAAGCATCATTCTACAGTACTCAGCCTTCTTCACAGTCCAAATCTCACATCCATAGATGACCACTGGAAAAACCATAGCCTTGACTAGACAGACCTTAGTCGGCAAAGTGATGTCTCTGCTTTTGATATACTATCTAGGCTGGTTAAAACTTTTCTTCCAAGGAGCAACCACCTTTTAATTTCATGCCTGCAATCACCATCTGCAGTGATTCTGGAGCTAAAAATAATAAAGTCTGACACTGTTTCCCCATTGATTTGCCATGAAGAGATGGGATCGGATGCCATGATCTTCGTTTTCTGAATGTTGACCTTTAAACCAACTTTTTCACTCTCCTCTTTCACTTTCATCAAGAGGCTTTTTAGTTCCTCTTCACTTTCTGCCATAAGGGTGGTGTCATCTGCATATCAGAGGTTATTGATATTTCTCTCAGCAATCTTGATTCCAGCTTATGTTACTTCCAGTCCAGCGTTTCTCATGATGTATTCTGCATTTAAGTTAAATAAGCAGGGTGACAATATACAGCCTTGATGTACTCCTTTTCCTATTTGGAACCAGTCTGTTGTTCCATGTCCAGTTCTAACTGTTGCTTCCTGACTTGCATATAGGTTTCTCAAGAGGCAGGTCAGGTGGTCTGGTATTTCTATCTCTCTCAGAATTTTCAACAGTTTATTGTGATCCACACAGTCCAAGGCTTTGGCATAGTCAATGTTTTTCTGGAACTCTCTTCTTTTGTGGTGATCCAGCAATGTTGGCAATGTGATCTCTGGTTCCTCTGCCTTTTCTAAAATCAGCTTGAACATCAGAAAGTTCACAGTTCACGTATTGCTAAAGCCTGGCTAGGAGAATTTTGAGAACTACTTTACTAACATGTGAAATGAGTGCAATTGCATGGCAATTTAAGCATTCTTTGGCATAGCCTTTCTTTGGAATTGGAATGAAAACTGAACTTTTCCAGTCCTGTGGCCACTGCTGAGTTTTCCAAATTTGCTAGCATATTGAGTTCAGCACTTTCACAGCATCATCTTTCAGGATTTGAAACAGCTCCACTGGAATTCCATCACCTCCACTAGCTTTGTTCGTAGTGATGCTTTCTAAGACCCACTTGACTTCACATTCCAGGATGTCTGGCTCTAGAATAGTGATCACACCATCATGATTACCTGGGTCGTGAAGATCTTTTTTGTACAGTTCTTCCGTGTATTCTTGCCACCTCTTCTTAATGACTTCTGCTTCTGTTAGGTCCAGACCAATTCTGTCCTTTATCGAGACCATCGTTGCATGAAATGTTCCTTTGGTATCTCTAATTTTCTTAAAGAGATCTCTAGTCTTTCCCGTTCTGTTGTTTTCCTCTATTTCTTTGCATTGATCGCTGAAGAAGGCTTTCATATCTCTTATTGCTATTCTTTCAAAGTCTGCATTCTTCATTCCTTTTTTCCTTTGCTTTTCACTTCTCTTCTTTTCACAGCTATTTGTAAGGCCTCCCCAGACAGCATTTGCTTTTTTTCATTTCTTCTCCATGGGGGTAGACTTGATCCCTGTCTCCTGTACAATGTCACGATCTTCATTCCATAGTTCATCAGGCAGTCTGTCTATCAGATCTAGGCCCTTAAATCTATTTCTCATTTCCACTATATAATCACAAGGGATTTGATTTAGGTCATACCTGAATGGTCTAACGGATTTCCCTACTCTTCCAATTTGAGTCTGAATTTGGCAATAAGGAGTTCATGATCTGAGCCACAGTCAGCTCCTGGTCTTGTTTTTGTTGACAGTATAAAGCTTCTCCATCTTTGGCTGCAAAGAATATAATCAATCTGATTTCAGTGTTGACCATCTGGTGATGTCCATGTGTAGAGTCTTCTCTTGTGTTGTTGGAAGAGGGTGTTTGCTATGACCAGTGCATTTTCTTGGCAAAACTCTATTAGTCTTTGCCCTGCTTCATTCCGCATTCCAAGGCCAAATTTGCCTTTACTCAGGTGTTTCTGACTTTCTACTTTAGCATTCCAGTCCCCTAGAATGAAAAGGACATCTTTTGGGGGTGTTAGTTCTAAAAGGTCTTGTAGGTCTTCATAAAATCATTCAACTTCAGCTTCTTCAACATTACTGGTTGGGGCATAGACTTGGATTACTCTGTTATTAAATGGTTTGCCTTGGAAATGAACAGAGATCATTCTGTCGTTTTTGAGATTGCATCCCAGTACTGCATTTCGGACTCTTGTGGATCATGATGGTTACTCCATTTTTTCTGAAGGATTCCTGCCTACAGTAGTAGATATAATGGTCATCTGAATTGAATTTGCCCATTCCTGTCCATTTTAGTTCACTGATTCCTAAGATGTCGATCTTTACTCTTGCCATCTCCTGCTTGACCACTTCCAATTTCCCTTGATTCATGGACCTGACATTCCAGGTTCCTATGCAATATTGCTCTTTACAGCATCGGATCATGCTTCTGTCACCAGTCACATCCACAGCTGGGTATTGTTTTGCTTTGGCTCCATCCCTTCGTTTTTTCTGGAGTTATTTCTCCACTGATCTCCAGTAGCATATAGGACACCTAATGACCTTGGGAGGTCCTCTTTTGGCATCCTATCATTTTGCCTTTTCATACTGTTCATGAGGTTCTCAAGGCAAGAATACTGAAGTGGCTTGCCACTCCCTTCTCCAGCGGACCACTTTCTGTCAAATCTCTCCACCATGACCCGCCCATCTAGGGTTGCCCTGCAAGCATGAATTGGTTTCGTTGAGTTAGACAAGGCTGTGGTCCTAGTGTGATTAGACTGACTAGTTTTCTGTGAGTATGGTTTCAGTGTGTCTGCTCTCTGATGCCCTCTTGCAACACTTACCATCTTACTTGGATTTCTCTTACCTTGGGCGTGGGGTATCTCTTCATGGCTGCAGCAGTAAAAAGAACCGCTGCTCCTTACCTTGTAAAAGGGCTATCTCCTTATCGCAGCCATTCTTGACCTTCAACATGAGATAGATCCTCTAGGCTCTCCTGCGCCTGCACAGCCACCAGTCCTCAGGTTGCTCCTCCCAGCCACGGGCTCTGGCCTCAGGCATGGGTGGCTCCTCCCAGCCTCCTCCCTAGGCATCAGGCTTGGGGTGGCTCCTCAGGGTCACCACCCCTGGCCTCGGGCACAAGGTGGCTTCTCCCGGCCGCCCCTGACATCAGAGGCGGGATAGCTCCTCTCGGCTGCCAGCCCTGACCTCAGACATGGGGTGTCTCCTCCCAGCAGCCCCTGACCTCAGAAGAATGGTAGCTCCTCTCTGCCACTGCCTTGACTTTGGACGCGGACACAGGGTGTCTCCTCCTGGCTGCCACTGGCCTCAAACATGGGGTAGCTCCTCCCGGCCAGCGCCCCTGACTTCAGACTCAGAGTGTCTCCCCTCAGCCTCCGCCCCTGACCATGGATGCGGGACAGCTCCTCCCAGCCACCACTGACCTCGGACACAGGGTAGCTCCTCTCAGCCGCTGCCCCTGACTTCAGACTCCGAGTAACTCCTCTCTGGCCATTCCTGCATCATTGCAGCTTGGCACTCTAGCTGCTGCCCCTACCTCGGATGTGAGGTAGCTCCTCTCAGCCGTGCTCAGTGTGCCCCAAGCTCGCAGCTGCTTGCACTCAGGAACTGTACAAAAAAGATCTTCATGACCCAGATAATCATGATGATGTGATCACTAATCTAGAGCCAGACATCTTGGAATGTGAAGTCAAGCGGGCCTTAGAAAATATCACTATGAACAAAGCTAGTGGAGGTGATGGAATTCCAGTTCAGTTGTTTCAAATCCTGAAGATGATGTTGTGAAAGTGCTGTACTCAATATGCCAGCACATTTGGAAAACTCAGCAGTGGCCACAGGACTGGAAAAGGTCAGTTTTTATTCCAATTCCAAAGAAAGGCAATGCCAAAGAATGTTCAAATTATTGCACTATTGCACTCATCTCACATGCTAGTAAGGTAATTCTCAAAATTCTCCTAGCCAAGCTTCAGCAATATGTGAACCATGAACTCCCTGATGTTCAAGCTGGTTTTAGAAAAGGCAGAGGAACCAGAGATCACATTGCCAACATCCGCTGGATCATGGAAAAAGCAAGAGTTGCAGAAAAACATCTATTTCTGCTTTATTGACAATGCCAAAGCCTTGGACTGTGTGGATCACAATAAACTGGTAAATTCTAAAAGAGATGGGACTACCAGACTACCTAACCTGCCTTTTGAGAAATCTGTATGCAGGTCAGGAAGCAACAGTTAGAACTGGACATGGAACAACAGACTGGTTCCAAATAGGAAAAGGAGTATGTCAAGGCTGTATATTGTCACCCTGCTTGTTTAACTTCTATGCAGAGTACATCATGAGAACTGCTAGACAGGAAGAAACACAGCTGGAATCAAGATTGCTGGGAGAAATAGCAATAACCTCAGATATGCAGATGACATCACCCTTATGGCAGAACGTGAAGAGGAACTAAAAAGCCTCTTGATGAAAGTGAAAGAGGAAAGCAAAAAAGTTGGTTTAAAGGTCAACATTCAGAAAACGAAGATCATGGCATCCGGTCCCATCACTTCATGGGAAATAGACGGGGACACAGTGGAAACAGTATCAGACTTTATTTTGGCGAGCTCCAAAATCACTGCAGATGGTGACTGCAGGCATGAAATTAAAAGACGCTTACTCTTTGGAAGAAAAGTGTGACCAACCTAGATAGTATATTCAAAAGCAGAGACATTAGTTTGCCGACTAAGGTCCGTCTAGTCAAGGCTATGGTTTTTCCTATGGCCATGTATGGATGTGAAATTTGGACTGTGGAGAAGGCTGAGTGCTGAAGAATTAATGCTTTGGGACTGTGGTGTTGGAGAAGACTCTTGAGAGTCCCTTGGACTGCAAGGAGATCCAACCAGCCCATTCTGAAGGAGATCAGCCCTGGGATTTCTTTGGAAGGAATAATGCTAAAGCTGAAACTCCAGTACTTTGGCCACCTCATGCTAAGAGTTGACTCATTGGAAAAGACTCTGATTCTGGGAAGGATTGTGGGCAGGAGGAGAAGATGATGATAGAGGATGAGATGGCTGGATGGCATAACGGACTCAATGAACGTGAGTCTGAGTGAACTCCAGGAGATGGTGATGGACAGGGAGGCCTGGCGTGCTGCGATTCATGGGGTCACAAAGAGTCGGACATGACTAAGCGACTGAACTGAAATGAACTGTGGACCTAGTGTAATTAGATTGACTAGTTTTCTGTGTCTATGGTTTCAGTGTGTCTGCCCTCTGATGCCATCTTGCAACACTTACCATCTCACTTGGGTTCCTCTTACTTGGGCATAGGGTATCTCTTCACAGCTGCTCTAGCAAAGCACAGCTGCTGCTCCTACCACGGATGAGGGGTATCTCCTTACCACTGTTCTTCCTGATCTTCAATGTGGGATAGCTCCTCTAGGCCCTCCTGCGCCAGTGCAGCCACCGACCCTCGGGTTGCTCCTCTCGGCCCCTGTCCCTGGCCTCGGGCACGTGGTGGCTCCTCCCAGCCGCCACTGACCTCGGAGGCGCGTTTCTCCTCGTGCCCACCACTACCTCGGACACGGGGTAGCTCCTCTCGGTTACCGCCCCTGGCCTCAGACGCCGGGCAGCTCCTCTCTGCCGTTCCTGCCCTGTCAGCAGCCTGGCACACCTCGAATGTGGGATAACTCCTCTCAGCTGCCCTTTAGTGTGCCAGGTCTCAGCCGCCCGCATTGTCAATTAGGTATCTTTGGACTGCAAGTGATAAACAACTCAATGCAGACCTGTATATGTGAACAGGGGAATTATAGGCTGGTTTAATTCAAACTCCAAGTGAAGGACTTACTTTCGGAAAGGTTTGACCCAATGGATCCCATTTCTCTCCACCTTTCTCTTCTGTCTTCTCTAACAGTCACTTCCTGCTAAGGGTAATTCACCTCACTGATCCTGGTTAGCTACTGTAGCATCATGTTTCCCCATCTAAATCCAGCAAGAAAGAAGAGGTGCTTTGGCTGTGAATTCTAAGCAAAAGTCCTTGCATTTCTCTGTTTGATTAGCCTAGTTCACAAGTCTACTCCTGTACCATCAACCATTGTGGCCATAGAAATAGAATGTCCTGACTGGCTTAAATCATATGTCACTCCTCTGAAGCTAATAGGTGGAGCCAGCTTATCTGAAAGTGTTTTGATTCCCAAACAGAAATCACAGATGGTTGGGATGGATGCCCATTAGAGTGAATTATTTATTTAAATAGATCACTGCTAAATTGTCTTCTAATCATTTACACTTCTACTAACCATGTATGAAAGTGGCTGTTTCTCAGTATCTCAAGCAATGTTTTCTATTATTTTTTCTTCAGATCTTCGTAATTTTTTGATAAGTACTTTTTTATCTGTATAAACATGAAAGCCTTTTATATTTCTCCTTTAAATTGCCTATTGATAACCTCCACCCATATTTCTATTTTTGAATGATTTATAGAAGCTTTGTATACAATCTACACAATGATCAATCACCCATTAAATATACTGCAAATAGTTTTCTCTGTATGTTACTCATATTTTAACTCTATCATGCCCTTCATTGTGCTGAGAAAATTTTGATTTTTACGAAATTGTATCTGTCAGTCTTTTTCTTTTATGGCTTCTGGTATCTATGTTTTATTTAAAGAAGCCTATTCCATCTCCAATTTTTAAAAAATTTGCTCCAGTATGGCCTCCAAATACTTTTTATATTTTTTCCCTATCTGGTTGCTTAACTAAACTGAAGTTTATCTTCACAGATGGTTAAAAGAAGAGTCTATTCTTTCTTTTTTTCTGAATCAATAGCTAAATTTTCTAACAGTAACTATTCCATGGCATATGCGTTTCTCTGTGGATTTGAAATACCACCCTTATTATAGTGTAAATTGTTATAGGTGGTTTATGGATGTGTTCTGGTCTCTCTGTTGCACTGATTCCCACTCAAGTACACCACACTGTTTTCATCATGTACTTGGCACATGCTTTTACTGTGTTTTTAGTGTTGCTTAGCAATGTCTATGCCTAATACATGAGACAGAAGAATCTCTAACATGAGCTTCATTTTTTCCCAGACTCCTCACCTATCTTTAGCCTCTTGCCTTTTAGATTTTAGTAAAACCAAATGTCGATAATTCTGTAGCACAGCTTGTATCTTTTTCTTTCCTCTTCCTGGAATATCCTGCTCTCCTTCTTTACTGGAGTAACTCTAACTTATCCTTCAGAACACAGCTCAGTCAAAATTACTTATTTATTAACCTTTCCTGAATCCTTAGGTCGACTTCTCTCCCCTGTCCTCTCATTCTGCAATTGTAACTTCCATGTTTAGTGGACAAAGACAACCTCTTCAAGTATCTACATTTTCTGCAAGCTTTTCCTCTGACAGAGTCAGTGTTTCTTATTCTTTACACTTTCAGCGCTTAATACAGTCCTCAGAAATACTTACTGACCTGAGCTATGGGAAATAGATGGGGAAACAGTGGAAACAGTGTGAGACTTTATTTTCTGGGGGCTCTAAACTCACTGCAGATGGCAATTGCAGCCATGAAATGACAAGATGCTTACTCCTTGGAAGAAAAGTTATGACCAATCTAGAC
>SJYC01003439.1:0-60120 GCA_006408675.1 Madoqua kirkii | reverse complement strand
TGGGAGAATGGCATTGAAACATGTATACTATCATGTAAGAAATGAAGTGCCAGTTTATGTTCAATACAAGATACAGGATGCTTGGGGCTGGTGCACGGGGATGATCCAGAGATATGATATGGGGTGGGTGGTGGGAGGGGGTTTCAGGATTGGGAGCACATGTACACATGTGGCTGATTCATGTCAAATTATGGCAAAACCAATACAGTATTGTAAAGTAGAATAAAATAAAATAAAAAGAAAAAGAAAAAAAATAACCTAACTTTACACATAAAGCAACTAGAAAAAGAAGAAATGAAGAACCCAAGTGTTAGTAGAAGGAAATAAATCCTAAAATTGAAGCAGAAATAACTGAAAAAGAAGCAAAGGAGACTATAGCGAAAAATCAACAAAACTAGAAGCTGGTTCTTTGAGAAGATAAATAGAATAGACTAACCACCAACCAGACTCATCAAGAAAAAAAGGGAGAAGAATCAAATCAACAAAATTAGAAATGAAAATGGAGAAATCACAACAAACAACACAGAAATAGAAAGGATCATAAGAGAATACTATCAGCAACTATATGCCAATAAAATGGACAACTTGGAAGAAATGGAAAAATTCTTAGAAAAGTATAATCTTCCAAAACTGAACCAGGAAGAAATAGAAAATCTTAACAGATCCATCACAAGCATGGAAATCAAAACTGTAATAAAAAATCTTCCAACAAATAAAGCCCAGGACCAGATGGTTTCCCAGGTGAATTATACCAAAAATTATAGAAGTAATACCTATCCTACTCAAACTCTTCTAGAAATTTGCAGAGGAAGATTAACTCCCAAACTCATTCTATGGGGCTACCATCACCCTAATACCAAGACAAGACAAAGATGCCACAAAAAAAGAAAACTACAGGCCAATAACACTGATGAACATAGATGCAAAAATCCTTAACAAAATTCTAGCAAACAGAATCCAACAACATATTTAAAAGATCATACATCATAACCAAGTGGGCTTTATCCCAGGGATGCAATGATTCTATAATATTTGCAAATCAATCAATGTGATACAACACAACAAATTGAAAGATAAAAACCTTATGATTATCTGAATAGATGCAGAGAAAGCCTTTGACAAAATTCAACACTTATTTATGATTTTAAAAAATCCTCCAGAAAGCAGGCCCAGAAGGAACGTAGCTCAACATAATAAAAGCCATATATTTTAAACCCATAGCTAACATTATCCTCGATGGCGAAAAGTTGAAAGCATTTCCCCTAAAGTCAGAACAAGACAAGGGTGCCCACTCTCACCACTACTATTCAACATAGTTTTGAAAGTTTTAGCCACAGCAATCAGAGAAGAAAAAGAAATAAAAGGAATCCAGACTGGAAACAAAGAAGTAAAACTCTCACTGTTTGCAGATGACATGATCCTCTACATGGAAAACCCTAAAGACACCACCAGAAAATTACTAGAGCTAATCAATAAATATAGTAAATTTGCAGGATATAAAATTAATACACAGAAATCCCTTGTACTTCTATACACTAACAATAAGAAAACAGAAAGAGAAATTAAGGAAACAATCCCATTTGCCATTGCAATGTAAAGAATAAAATACTTAGGAATAAACTTACCTAAAGAAACAAAAGACCTATATATAGAGAACTGTAAAATACTGATGAAAGAAATCAAAAATGATACAAATAGATAGAGAAATATACCATGTTCATGGATTAGAGGAATCAATATAGTGAAAATGAGTCTACCACCCAAAGCAATCTGTAGATTGATGCAATCCCTATCAAGCTACCAAAGGCATTTTTCAGAGAACTAGAACAAATAATTTCATAGTTTGTATGAAAATACAAAAAAAACTCAAAAAGCCAAAACAATCTTGAGAAAGAGTGGAACTGGAGGAATCAACCTACCTGACTTCAGACTATACTACACAGCTATACTCATCAAGACAGTACAGTACTGGCACAAAGACAGAGACATAGATCAATGGAACAAAATTGTAAGCCCTGAAATAAATCCACACACCCATAGACATATTATCTATGACAAAGGAGGCAAAAATATACAATGGAGAAAAGACAATCTCTTTAATAAGTAGCGCTGCGGAAACTGGTTAACCACCAGCAAAAGAATAAAACTAGAACACTTTCTAATACCATACACAAATAAACTCAAAATGGATTAAAGATCTAAATGTAAGACTATAAAATTCCTAGAGGAAAGCATAGGCAAAACACTCTCTGACATAAATCACAGCAAAATCCTCTATAACCCACTTCCCAGAGTGATGGAAATAAAAGCAAAAATAAACAAATGGGACCTAATTAAACATAAAAGCTTTTGCACAACGAAGGAAACTATAAACCAGGTGAAAAGACAGCTTTCAGAATGGGAGAAAATAATAACAAATGAAGCAACTGACAAAGGATTAATCTCAAGTATATACAAGCAGCTCATGTAGCTCAATACCAGAAAAATAAACGACCCAATCAAAAAATGGGCCAAAGAACTAAACAAATATTTCTCCAAAGAAGGCATACAGATGGCTAACAAACACATGAAATGATGCTCAACATCACTCATTATTAGAGAAATGCAAATCAAAACCACAATGAGGTACTATCTCACATAGGTCAGAATGGCTGCTATCAAAAAGTCTACAAACAATAAATACTGGAGAGGGTGCAGAGAAAAGAGAACCCTCTTAAACTGTTGGTGGGAATGCAAACTAGTACAGCCACTATGGAGAACAGTGTGGAGATTCCTTAAAAAACTGGAAATATAGAACGGCAATATGGCCCAGCAATCCCACGGCTGGGCATACACATTGAGGAAAACAACTGAAAGAGACACGTGTACCCCAATATTAATTGCAGCACTGTTTACAATAGCTAGGACATGGAAGCAAACTAGATGTCCATTGGCAGATGAATGGATAAGAAAGCCTTGGTACATATACACAATGGAATATTACTCAGCTATAAAGAGAATGCATTTGAATCAGTTCTAATAGGTGCATGAAACTGGAGCCTATTATACAGAGTGAAGTTAAGTTAGAAAGAAAAACACCAAAACAGTATCTTAATGCATATACATGGAATTTAGAAAGATGTTAATGATGACCCTATATGTGAGACAGCAAAAAAGACACAGATATAAAGAACAGACTTTGAGACTCTATGGGAGAAGATGAGAATGGGATGATTTAAGAGAATAATATTGAAACATGTATATTACCATATGTGAAATAGATGACCAGTCCAAGTTCAATGCATGAAACAGGGCACTCAAGGTTTGTGCACTGGGACAAACCAGAGGGATGGGATGGGATGGGGAGGGAGGTGAGAGGGGGGTTCAGGATGCAGAACACATGTACGTCCATGGCTGATTCATGTCAATGTATGGCAAAAGCCACCAAAATATTAGCCTCTACTTAAAAATAATTTAAAAAGCAAAAGAAAAATGTTTGCAATCTACATATCTGGTCTAGTAATGTAACAAATGAAAGAATTTATATGTCCCACCAAAGCCTCTATATACTTTTAGCCTTGTATTGATAAGCCATTGTTGCTTTTGTTATATACATAGGATTCTTTCCCTATTCTAATCAGTTCAGTTCAATTCAGTCACTCAGTCATATCCGACTCTGCGACCCCATGAACTCATAGCACACCAGGCCTCCCTGTCCATCACCAACTCCTAGAGTCCACCCAAACCTATGGCCATTGAGTCAATGATGCCATCCAACCAACTCATCCTCTGTCATCCCCTTCTCCTGCCCTCAATCTTTCCCAACATCAGGGTCGTTTCAAATGAGTCAGCTCTTTGAATGAGGTGGCCCAAGTATTGGAGTTTCAGCATCAGTCCCTCCAATGAACACCCAGGGCTGATTTCCTTTAGGATGGACTGGTTGGGTCTCCTTTCAGTCCAAGGGACTCTCAAGAGTCTTCTCCAATACCACAGTTTAAAAGCATCGATTCTTCAGCACTCAGCTTTCTTTATAGTCCAACTCTCACATCCATACATGACCACTGGAAAAACCATAATCTTGACTAGATGGACCTTTGTTGGCAAAGTAATGTCTCTGCTTTTTAATGTGCTGTCTAGGTTGGTCATAGCTTTCCTTCCAAGAAATAAGTGTCTTTTAATTTCATGGCTGCATTCACCATCTGCAGTGATTTTGGAGCCCAGAAAAATATAGTTAGCCCAGAAAAATAATAGTCCACTGTTTCCCCATCTATTTGCCATGAAGTGACGGCTCTATGCTAATAGAGGATGTTTTGTTGTTGTTGTTGTTTTTCTCAAGTCCCTGATATGGTAGGTATTGGCATACATATGTACATGCATGCATGCTTATTTGTGTCCAATTCGTTTTGATTCTATGGACATTAACTCACCAGGTTCCTCTGTCCATGGGATTCTCAGGCAAGAATACTGGAGGGAGCTGCCATTTCCTACTCCAAGCATATACACAAAACTCAGCAAATAACAAATGATTGATTTGAATTTTAGAATTTCTCAAAATTTCTAGAAATGGGTTTCACATGTTAACTTTAAGAGAAGTATGCTGGAAGAAGAATAAAGTGCAATTTAACAAATCAGAATGGATTAAAATAATTACGATTTGGATTTGCCTTCAGTTATCAGAAGTGTTCAGCTAGTGCTGTTTTTATAAGCTGTATCTGTAGCAGGTGCTAGGAATTTCTTTTTTTCTCAACCATAAGATTTCTTTGGTGTATCAAGCTTACATGAATTTTCAAAAATGAGTTTGTGTATTTATTTTGCATACAAAAAAATGACTTCCCTCAACCACCCTGCCACTTTGCTTCCACCTATGCACTGTCCCATGTAGATCCACTGTTACGTCAATCATTCACCCTTCCATTTGATCTCTAATGGACATTAATTTCAGAACAAGTATCAGTGGTCCTCTCTATCCATTTCTCATCTCCACTTTTCAGCAAGAAGAAGAAGGCTTTTATTATTGGTCAAATTTTTACATGAATTTACTGTGTAACCTTCAACAAGTTAGTTGCTTAACCATTCTGTACCTGTTTCCTCTTATACAGAATAAGGTGAATAGCTGTAACCTCCCAGGATTAAAAGATCAGTCAAAAAATAAATAAATAAACAACAAAAAAAATCATATAAGGTTTTAAGACAAACATACACAAAGGAGAAATGATAGTCTCTTCCACAAGTGGTGGTAGGTCAGCTAATCTTAATCATGTACGATTTACTCTCTTAATATTTATATATAATGTACATGCAGTGTTAATTATTAAATCCCTAGACTAACCTATCATATAACTAGAAGTTTGTATCTTTGACTGCCTTGATCCAATTCCCCTTCCCATTCCAGGTCTAGTAATCAGATTGCTTTTATATTTGTTTGTTTATTCACATTTTAAGTATAAACAACTTATAACACTATAATACTATGCTACAACATCATATTGTCGGTCAGTCACTAAGACCACCTGACTCTTTTCAGCCCCATGAACTGCAGCACACCAGGCTTCCCTGTCCTTCACTATCTCCCAGAGTTTGTCCAAACTCATGTCCATTGAGATGATGCCATTTAACCCTCTCATTTTCTGTCACTCCCTTCTCCCCCTGCCCTGAATCTTTCCCAGCATCAGGGAACTATTCTATATTTCTGTGTGTTTCAAATTGATTACCATGATAATTCTAGTCGTAATATGTCAACTTACAAATACATTACATAGTTATTGACTATAATCTTCACCCTGTATACTTTATATCCCTGACTCATTTATTCACAACTAGACCCTTGTACATCCTGATATCCCTCACATATTCCTTTCCTCTCTTTAATCATCTCCCCTCTGTAAAATACCTGTTTGTTCTCTTATCTATAACTCTGTTTTACAGTGCTTATTCATTTGTTTTGTTTTAGATTCTATATATCAGTGAAATCATACAGTATTTGATACTTTTTGCCTGACATTTAATTTAGCACAATACACTTTAAGTCCATCCATGTTGTCACAAATGGCAAGATTTCATTCTTTTCTATGACCAATATTTCATTGTGCATATGTCCAATACATGTATTCATGTAGTGGTGAGTTTGGGGTTGTGTACATATATTGACTATTGGAAATATGTTTCAATGAACACAGTGTGTACATCTTCTTGAATTAGAATTTTTTTTTAATTTGGATAAATACCCAGAAGTTGTATTACTAGATCATGTGGTGGTTCTATTTTTAATTCTTAGAGGAATTTTCATACTGTTTACCATAGGGGCTAAACCTATTTACATTCCCACCTAAAGTGCACAACAGTTCCCTTTACTCCACATCCTCACCAACACTTGTATTTTGATGTCTTTTTCATAATAGCCATTCTGACAGGTATAAGGTGACATCTCACTGTGACTTTAATAAGTGATACTGAGCATCTTTTTCATGTTCCTGTTAGCCATCTGTATGACTTCTTTGGGAAAATGTATATTCAGATTCACTGCTGATTGTTTAATCAGATTATGTGGGTTTTCTGATGTTGTCGAATTATATATTTTATGTTATATATAATATATATTTAATAACATATAATAATATATATCTTTATATATTTTAGGTAAATTACTTTTATCAAATATATCACTTTCAATAACTTCACCTTTTCCATAAGCTGAATTTTGCTAATTAAATTTCATTATTGGTAATTTGTCGTTCATATTTTCTATTCCTTCCTGGTTCAATGGGAGATTTACATTTTTAGGAAATTTTCCATTTCTGCTAAGTTATCCCTTTTGTCAGTATATAATTATTTGTAATGCTCTTAGAATGCTTTGCATTTCTCAGTTGAAATTTCTCCTTTTTCATTTCTGATTTTATTGATTTGAGCCCTCTCTCTTTCTTTCCTGATGAGACTGGCTAAAGGTTTATCAATTTATTTCAATCCTTTCAAAGATTTAAGTTTTATTGACATTTTCTACTTTTTTTAGTCTCTTTTTCATTTATTTCTGCTTTGACCCTTATAATTTATTTCCTTCTACTAAAACTTTTTCTAGTTCCATCAGGTATAAAGGCTAGGTTGTTTTATTTGGTATTTTTCATGCTTCCTAAAGTAGGCTTATATTGTTATAAACTTCTTTGAACTTTTTTGCTGTGTTCCATAGATTTTGGATCATTGTGTTTCATTTGTTTTCAGATTTTCCTTTAAATTTCTTCTTTGATTTCTTTGGTGATCCTTTGGGTATTTAGAAGCATATTGTTTAGCCTCTTTATGTTTGTGGGTTTTGCAGTTTTTTTGTTCTTGTGATTCATTTCTAGTCTCACAGCATTTTGGTCAGTAAAGACAAGTGATATGATTTTAATTTTCTTAGACTTACTGTACTTTGTTTTGTTGCTTAGCATGTGATCTATCCAAAAGAATATTTCATATGCACTTGAAAAGAATGTGTGTTCTGCTGATTTTAGATGAAATATTTTATGCATATCTGTTAAGTCCATTGCACTAATGTGTCATTGAAGGCCAGTGTTTCCTTATTGATATTCTGTCTTGATGATTTGTCAATTGATGTAAATGGAGTTTTAAAGACCCTGCTATTGTTTGTTACCATCAGTTCCTTACTTTACATCTGGTAATACCTGCTTTATGTATTTATTGCTATATATTCTTGTGTTTGTACTCATATATTAACAGTTGTTATATTTTCCTCTTGAATTGATCTCTTGATTTTTATGTAACATCTTGCTTTGTCTCTTGTTACAGTCTTTTTTTAAAGTCTGTTTTGTCTGATACATGTATTGCTACTGCAGCTCTCTTTTCATTTCAGTTTGCATGGGATATTTTTTCCATCTCCACATTTTCCGTCTTGTGTGACTTTAGATATGCAGTGAGTCTCTTGTAGGCAGCATATACATGGGTCTTTTTTATTAATCCATTCAGCCATTCTATGTCTTTTATTCCATTTACATTAATTACTGATAGATGTGTATTTATTGCCATTTTATTTAATCATTTTGAGTCATTTGTAGTTCTGTTTTGTTACTTTCTTCTTTTGTTCTCTTCCTTTGTGATTTGGTGACTATCTCTAGCATTATGTTTGGAATCCTTTCTCTTTTTTATATGTGTATCAATTATAGATTTTTGTTTTGTGATTATCATGAGGTTTATATACAGCAATCTAATTTATATATGTGATTATTTTAGCTTACTGATCTCTTGATTTCAAATGCATTTTGAAACAACCCTGCATTTTTTACCCCCCTACATTTGGTGTTTTTGACATGATATTTTGAATCCTTTTGTTTTGTGTACCCCTTAACCTCTAATTGCAGATATGGGTGATTTTACTATTTTTCTCTTTTAACTTCCCTACTTGCTTTCTATGTGGTTGATCTAGCTTTATTGTATATTTGCCTTCAACAGATAACACTTTTCCTCTCTTAATTTTCATATTTTTAGTTTTGGCCTTTTCTTTTATGCTTCGGAAGACCCTTTTACATTTGTTGTAAAGCTGATTTGGTGATGCTGAACTCTTTTAGCTTTTTCTTATCTGTAAAACTTTTGATTTCTCCATTAAATCTGAGTAAAAGCTTTGCCATTAGAGTATCCTTGGTTGTAGGTTTATTCCTTTTATCACTTTAAATATATTATGCCACTCTCTTCTGGCCTGCAGAGTTTCTGCAAAAAGTCAGCTAATAGTCTTATTGGAATTCCCTTGTATGTGACTTGTTGCTTTTCCTTTGTTGCCTCTAATATTCTCTCTTTGTCTTTAATTTTCACCATTTACTTACAGTGTTTCTTGTTGTTTCCCTCTTTGGTTGATCTTGTTTGGAATTCTCTGTGTTTCCTGGACCTGGATGTCTGTTTTCTTTCCCAGGTTAAACTTTTACCATTATGCCTTCAAATATGTTCTCTGCTCCTTTCTCTTATTCTTCTCTTTCTGGGACCCCTAAAATGTGAGTGTTATTAAGGTTTATTTTCCTGGATATTTCTTAAGATGTCCTCATTTTTTCTTCTTTCTTTTTTTTCTGTTCAGTTTCAGTGATTTCCATTCTCTAGTTCCCATTTTACTGATCCATTTCTCTCCATCATTTAGTCTACTGTTAATTCTCTTAATGTATTTTTCATTTCAGTTGTTGTGTTCATCTCTGGTTCTTCTTTAAGTTTTCTAACATTTTGATAAAAACTTCTAACTTCTCACTCCATTTGTGAGAGTTACAAATGGAAGTTACAAATACTTTCATGGTATTTGTCTTTCTCTTTCTGACTCACTTCACTCTGTGTAATAGACTCTAAGTTCATCCACCTTATTAGAACTGACTTAAATGTATTCATTTTTATAGCTGAGTAATATTCCATTGTGTATATGTATCACAACTTCCTTATCCGTTCATCTTCTGATGGACATCTAGATTGCTTCCACGTATTGTTATTGTAAATAGTGTCGCAATGAACATTGGGGTACATGTGTCTTTTTCATTCTGGTTTCCTCAAGGTATATGCCCAATAATGGGATTGCTGGGTCATATGGTAGGTTTACTTCTTAGTTTTTTAAGAAATTTCCATACTCTTTTCCATAGTGGCTGTATCAGTCTTGTTCTTTCATTCAGAAAACAGTCTTCTGTCATCTCTTTTTTTATTTCTAAGCCTTTATAGATTAGTTACATTTCCAGATCTTGGAAAGTGGCCTTTTTGGGGAGCAGTCATCTGATATCAGCCAGATATTTCCCTTTGGTCACCAGAACAATATACTCTAATGCATGCCTCTTGTGTTGTCTGTTTGGGTCCCTATGTTGTGGTGAGATGATTACTGTGGCTGACAGGTAGGTGTGGCTGGCCCCTGGCCTGGGTGGGCATAAGACCCTGCCTTGTGTGAAGGCTTCCAGTCATTGATTGGCAAGGCCAGGTCACAGGAACCTGGCTGTAGAGCCCCAGAGGATCCTGGTCTAGTACTGGCCCACCACTGGGTGGAGCCAGGCCCTAAAGGAGTTGGTTGTTAGATTGGGCTTTCAGGATCTAGTGTTAGGCTGATTATTGGTTGGGCTGGTTCCTGATATAGCTAGCTGCAGTTTCCAGGGTGATAGCAGTTGGTGCTAGCCCACAAGTGAGTGGAGCTGAGTCCTGATGTGGCTGGCTAAAGTGTCCAAGGCATCTCAGAGCTGATGTTGGCTTTCTGGTAGATGGGACTGGGAACCAGTGGGCCCCAAAGTCTATTGGTGGGGAGGGTTCAGGCTCAGTGGGTTCCAGGGCTAGTGCTGGCTCACTGTTGGATAGATCCAGGTTGCAGTTTCTCTTGCTGCAGGATGCTGGGCTCCCAGGGATCTTGGGGTCAGTGCAAGCACACTAGTGTGTAATGCTGAAATCCTACACTCTCTGGTGAATAGTCAGGTTCAGAGATGACTGTGGGTTCAGGGGGGTGGGCTTACCTCATAGCTCAGTTGGTAAAGAATCCTCCTGCAATGCAGGAGATCCCAGTTAGATTCCTGGGTTGGGAAAGATCCCCTCTCCATAGGCTCCCCTCTCCAGTATTCTTGGGCTTCCCTTGTGGCTCAGCTGGTAAAGAATCCACCTGCAACGTGGGAGACCTGCATTCAAACCCTGGGTTGGGAAGATCTCCTGGAGAAGGGAAAGACTACCCACTCCAGTATTCTGGCCTTCCATGAACTGTATAGTCCATGGTGTCTCAGAGAGTCAGGAATGACTAAGCAACTTTCACTTTCTTTTCAAGAGGTTAGGGCAGATCTTTTGCTGGTGGGTGGGGTTGTGTCCCTACCCAGCTAGCTGATTCTCTGAGGTATGCCAGTACTGGTGCTAAATGAGACCAATGGTTAGTCTCATTCCAGGTGCTAAAAAGCTAGAGGGAAGATTCCAAAATGATCCTTGCCAATACCAGTGTTCTTGTGGTAAAAGGAGCTCCAAAAATGTCTGCTGCCAATGTCTGTGTCCCCAGGGTAAGCTCCAGTTGCCTCTCTAGGAGGCTTTCCAAGATCAGCTGGTCACCTGGCTCCTTTCAAATTACTGCTTCTGCTTTGGGTCCCAGATCATAGAAGATTTTGTGTGTACCCTTTCAGAGTAGAGTCTCTATTTCAACTCTTTGGATCTCCAGAAAATAAGCACAATTGGCGTTCAAAGCCAAATATTCTTCAATGTGCACTCATCTTTCTGGTGCAAGATCCCCAGGTTGGTGAGCTCAGTGTTGAGTTTATACTCCTTATTCCTTGGGGAGAACCTCTGCTGTTGCTATTTTCCCCCTGTTTGTGGGTCACCCACCTGGCAGTATGGGTTTTGACTACTTGGCATCACTAGCCCTCTTACCTGTCTCATTGTGGTTTTCTTTATAACTTTAGTTTAGAGTAAGTTTCCTGCTGGAGTCCAGGCTTTCTGATCAATAGTTGTTCTGTATATAGTCGCAATTTTAGTGTTCCGATGGGAGGAGGTAAACTCAGAGTCTTCCTCATTTGCATCATGGCCATGAACCCTCTGAGCATCATTTTTAATAAAGAAAAAGACAGGAGAATAAGGTCAAGGTGGGTGTGAGTATTTTAGGGGAGCAAGCACATCCAAAAAGACAGAGAAGTATTAAATAATGTAATTTATATGGGGAATGGGGCTTCCCTAATGGCTCAGCTGGTAAAGAATTTGCTTGCAATGCAGGAGATCCCAGTTTGATTCCTGGGTTGGGAAGGGATAGGCTACCCACTCCAGTATTCTTGGGCTTCCCCTGTGGCTCAGCTGGTAAAGAATCTACCTGCAATGTGGGAGACCTGGGTTCAATCCCTGGGTTTGGAAAATCCCCTGGAGAAGGAAAAGGCTACCCACTCTAGTATTCTGGCCTGGAGAATTCCAAGGACTATATAGTCCATGGGGTTGCAAAGGGTCAGGAACAACAGAGCAACTTTCACCTTCACTTCATGGAGAATGACAAATCTTTCAGTAACAGTAAAGCAAAAATTGCAAGAGGTACTTGAGGGAGGTTGAACTAAAAATACAGGAAGGGTGGGAAGGAGGAGAAAGAGAGAAGCCAAGCTCTATTTGAGCATTTTTCATATATTATCTCATATAAATATTATTTTAAAATTATCAGATACATGTATTACAATATTTTTTCATTCTACAAATGAAAAAAACTAAGGCATAGAAAGGTAAATTAAGTTGTTCAGAGAAAAGAAAATTAGTAGACATGTTTGTTTGGCTTCTGGAATTTTCATGTTTAGCAATGGAGTGGTTTTGTTATTTAATTTTTGTTGAGGTATAACTGACATATTAATTTCAGATATACAAAAAAGATTTAATCTTTGTATATATATTGCAAAATGATCGTAACAACTCTAGTTAACCTCCATCACCATACAAATTTACACAATATTTGTGTAATAAGAAATTTTAAGATCTCTTTAACAACTTTCAAGTATGAAATAGTATTCTTACTTACAGTCACCATGCTATACCACATATCCCTATGATTTATTTGTCTTAAAAGTGGAAGTTTACACTTTGACTCCTTTAATAGTGTTATTTTTAAGTTTTTTTTTAAGTTTGTTCAGCATTTTAGATGTTTTATTATAAGGATGATCTTTCAGAGTATCTTATCTTATTGCTGAATATGGGTTTATGACCAAATGTTTAAAGGCTGGATAGCAGAATTGGTAGAGGTAGAATTGGTTGCTCTCTCTTTTTCATGATTTATTAGTTTTCCCTCCCAGCTATGTCTTTGCCATTCAAGCAAAACACACTATAATATCTCCTGCTTAAAAAATTTTGAAGTTTCCTGGTGATCCAAGGTTTAAGATTCTGACTTAACAATGCAGGGGATTCAGGTTTGATCCCTGGTCAGAAAACTAAGATCCCACTTGCTGTAGGGCAACTAGATCCATGTGCTGCCACAACTGAGCCTGTGTGCTGCAACTAGAGTCCGTGCACCGAAATGAGATTCCACACGATGCAATGAAGGTTTAACATGCCACAGCTAAGCATTTTTTAAAATTCCGTTGACCCCCAGAGTGAATGCTATTGGTTCTTCTCCTTGATAGTTTATTTAACCACGTGGACCCATCTCCAGATGCTAGTTCAATTCAGTTCAGTTCAGTTGCTCAATCGTGTCCGACTCTGACTCCATGAATCGCAGCACACCAGGCCTCCCTGTCCATCACCAAATCCTGGAGTTCACTCAAACTCACGTCCATCGAGATGGTCATGCCATCCAGCCATCCCATCCTCTGTCGTCCCCTTCTCTTCCTGCCCCCAATCCTTCCCAGCATCAGAGTCTTTTCCAATGAGTCACCTCTTTGCATGAGGTGGCCAAAATATTGGAGTTTCAGCTTTATCATCATTCCTTCCAAAGAACACCCAGGGCTGATCACCTTTATGTTGGTTGCTAATAGACCACTGTCTTCAGAATCTTGCCCCAGACAAAAAGGAGCTGCCTTGCCCAAGAAGTCACACATCTCCACTGGTTGTGTAACCCACTGAATTATATCACCACCTATGACAGACTGACAGGAGAGTACAGAAGTTCAGTCCTTTGCTTTAAGGTAAGACAAACTCATTGGCACAATTCATGTTCCAGAGTACCCCATGAGATCAAATTGAAGCACACTCAGTTTAAACCTTATCCTTAAACAGTTCCATCCCCTTCTCTCTACTGCTATCTTCACTCTTCCATCCTAAGACATTCTTTCTGAAAACCACATATACCCAAAGCTCTATCTCAAGCTCTGCTTCTAGGAACTCAACCTAACATTTCCTCAGCCACTACATGACTTTTGTGCTATAATCTCCTTAAAAATAGTCATCTAAATTTGCTATCTCTGACTCTGAAATTTGTTCTCTCTCTAACCTCTACCAAAAAAACCTTTATGCCCAACAATCCAACAAAATAGCTCTTGGTCACAAATGATCGTCTCATTCCTAATGAGCTACATTTGACATAACTGATGATTCCCTCCTTGGAGTGCTGTCCTCTCTTTCCCAGGACACTACTCTCTCGGTTCTCTGCTATCACTCTCCCTTTACCTTTTTTGCTACTTCTTCCTTATCTGCACTCTGATCTCTACATTTTCAAGTTTCCTCAGTAACTGTGTCTTGAACCTCTTCTACTTCTTCATCTGAAATCATTCTCTTGGTGGTATTATCTATGACTGACACTCAAAATTTATATCTGCAACCTCAAATTCTCTCTAGATCCCAAGTACACATACCCAAGTGCCTTTTCAACATATGCCTTTGGATGTCTGTAGGCATCTCAAATTTGACATGTCCAAAGCCAAGCTTACAGTTCATGACCCACAGTCTAGCTCAGATATGCTCCCTTTTGTACACCCACACTTTTCCCATCTAAGTAAAGTTCAGTCAGCTTTCTAGTTGCTCAAACCATAAGCCTTGGATTCATTCTTTATTTTTCTCTTTCTCTTGCACTTTACACACAAAATCTGTCAAGAAATCCAATCAGCTCTACCTTTCAAGTTACACTAAATTTTTCTGCTTCAAAAGATACCATCAAGAAAGGAAAAGGACAGCCCACAGAATGGAAGAAAATATTTGCAAATTACATATCTAATAAGAGACTTGTATCTAGAATACATAAAGAACTTTTACTACTCAATAATAAAAAGACAAATAAACCTGTTTGAGGGTTCCACAGGTGGCACTAGTGGTAAAGAACCTGCCTGTCAATGCAGGGAACATAAGAGATGAGGGTTTGATCCCTGGATCAGGAAGATACCCTGGAGGAGGGCATGGCAACCCACTCCAGTATTCTTACCTGGAGAATCCCATGGTCAGAGAAGTCTGGCGGGCTACAGTCCATAGGGTCGCAAAGAGTTAGACACAACTGAAGTGACTTAGCACCCACACATGCAACCTAATTTTAAAATGGGCCAAAGATCTGAATCAACATTGCTCCAAAGATTTACAAATGACCAAAAAGCATATGAAAAGATGATCAATATCACTCGACCCAGAGAAATGCAAACCAAAACCCCAGTGGAATACCACTTTACACCCTCTACGATGGCTGAAATCAAAAAGTCAGGTTATAGCACGTGTTGGTGAGAATATGAACAAATCAAACATTCATACTGTGATGGTAGGGATATAATAGGGCAGCTGCTGAAGAAAGCAGTTTGGCAAGTCTTTGAATAGTTAAACATACTGCTACCATACGACCTAGCCACTCTGTTCTTAAGTAGAATAAAAACCTCAGAGAAATTAAAACATGTTCACACAAATTCTTGTATTAATACATGAATGTATATAATAGCATTATTCATAATAGCCAAAAAATTGGAAACAATCCAAATATTCATCAACTGAATAATGGATAAACAAAATGTGGTATATACATATAATGGAATAGTATTCAGCCGTAAAAGGAATCAAATATTAATACTGCCACAATATGGGTGAACCTTGAAAATATTGTGCTACGTGAAAAAAGTCACAAAAAAACATAAATCTATGACTCCACTTATACAAAATGTCTAGAATAGACAAATTCATAGGGACAGAAGATAAATAGCATTAGTCCAGAAGTTAGAGCTTGAGGGAGAATGAGCTAATAATTTTAAGGTTTCTTAGCAGGTGTGATAAAAATGTTCCTAAATTGATTATAATGATGGTTGCACAACTCTGTGAATATACTAAAAGTCACTGAATTGTACACTTTAAATAGGTAAAGGGTATGGTATGTAAATTATATCTAAACAAAGCCATTGTTTTTGAAAAAAAGGAAAAAAAAGAGTATATTACAAATTAACTGTTTTGCAGTGTCTATGGCTATTTCCCTAGTCCAGTGAACCAGTATTTCTGCTTTAACTATTAAAATAGTATTTTAACTGGTTCTTTCCCTCTGCCCTTGTTCCTGACAGTCTATCATTCTCAGAACGTTCAGAGTAATCTTTTAGAATACAGATCACGTCATTTCTATGTTCAAATCCCTCTAACAGCATAGTATAGTGGCTAAGAGCATGAACTCTAAGCAGGTTTGATTTAAATTCAAGCTCCATTACTGTGCCCCATGCCTCAGGACTCTCATCTGTAAAATGGGAAAAATGAGAATAATATCTACCTCCCAGGTTTGTTCTAAGGGTTAATGAGTTTATATTTCTATAGCACTTATGATAGAGCCTGGCATTATATGATTACTTGATGAGTAGCATCCTAACTTGCTCAGAGCAAAACTGTAAGTCCTCTCTTCTCTCACTCCTCCTTCACTCCAGTCCAGCAAACTTGACCCACCTGCTACGGAAGGTAGAGCTGAACAATGAGCACACCAAGCCTGCCCCCACATCTGCTGCTGCCCCTAATATGTGCACGACTCATTCCTTTACTTCCTTTCAGGATTCACCTCAAAACTCACCTTATCCATGAAGTTTTCACCGGACATCAATACAAAAGCAATGCTTGCCCACTTTTTTTTGCTTTAGTTTTCTCCATATTGCTCATTACTTTCTAACATATTATGAATTTGGTTGTATTTTCTTGTTGACTCCCCTGTCCCACTGTAGCATAAGCTTTTAACGAAGGAGATCTTTTTGTCTGTTTTGTTCACAGCTATATCCTGAATGCCTAGAATAATGCCTGGTAAATAACAGCATTCAATTAAGTTTTAGGGAATGAACATATCTGTGAATTAATAGAAGTACAATGTGGAAGCTCTTAAAGTATGTCAATAGGAAATGAGCAAAATATGAATGAGGGAAGTGGCAGTGGGAACTGAAGGGATAAGGTGGCAAAATCAAACAGACACAGTAAACAAGATCAACAAGATGGCACCTGAGAGAGAAGAAATTTGAAGAAATTATTTTGAGATGCTAGCCAAAGATGGTGGTGCTCAAAAGCAGGGTAGAAAACACAGAGGAATCAGTTTGAGGGAGACTATATAACAAACAAAATTCATAAGAAACAGAAAAACTATGTGGCTAGACAGCAGTTGGAAATTTGACTTAATAACAAGAACAATCAGAACTGTAACCGTGGTTTTGAAAGTCACCAGGACAGCCTGTCAATCAAAGCCAAACACAGGAATAAGGTTGTCTAAGAGAAGAGAGTATGATCAAGAAAAGACTAATCTTGGGAAACATCTGTAAGTATACAGATGAAGGAGAAACTTCTGAAGGAGCCTGGTACAAAGGAAATAGAAAGCATGCTTCAAAAAGTACCGAAATGGTTGCAAAACAACAGTAGCTGCTGAAATGATATAAACTGTATCAAGTAGAAACTTTTTCAGTCTTATCAAAAATCACTGAAATAGAAGTGACAGGATATAGGATTTTCAGGCCTCCTGAAAAGACTGAGCTAGTGGGCCCATTTGGCAGTAAGTCTGGAAACAGGGAGGTCACTCAAGCTGTTCACTATCTTCCAGATCAGTTCAGCTTCTAATTAATACTTTTAAGACTCACAGGGACTTCTGTTCATTCAGTACAGTCAGTTATGCTTTCATTATTTCTTTATGCTTTGCTTTAGCTTTCAAGACGCACTTCTTTAGTAATGTTCTTACTGGTTTTACAAAGTATCATTTCATTAACCCATCTTTGTTTCAGCAATGTGCTTATTTTGTGGTCACTACTATCTCATAGTCTTAGCTGAAACTTTTTATTCTCTTATGTGTTATTAGCAGCATCTTCAGGACTGAATACTTCTTTCTGCCTCCCCTACCTTTTAGTATAAGAAATTATCCTCTCTTCTTAAGATGATCTCCAACAATTAGTAATTCATGATGTCTAACTTACTCACATATTTTGTACCTAACAAGCTATCTTAAACAGTGATGGAAATGGTACTTATTTTCTCTGAAAGCCCTGTCAATGTTACTGTTAAATCATTGCCATTCTGTTAAATTGGACTAGGAGATTCCTCCCTATTCCACTATTGATCTTAGGGGCAAATTACCCCAAAAATCTTTCTCAGTGCATTGCAGTACAATATATATTAAGTAGAATGTGAATAGCATACATCTTATTTGTAATATATTTTAGATGCACAAATTTGCAATTTATTGCAATGTTCTCAAGCAAGGCAATATAGAAGAAAAATACAATTTCTAATGTAATATTCAGTGTTCATAAATATGCCAACTTGGCAATTACAACAAGTAATGTACAAAGTAAGGAAATCAATAAACTCTGGGCACCAACCTATTTCTTAAGGGTCTATCTTGTGTGGCAGGAAACCCACCTCTGTCCTGATGAGACAAGGTAGACTATGACGAAAAAATGACTTACCATTTACAATCACTGTTTTAATCCCGTGGTTGTGAATCATCTACATGTTGTCACACTGTAGTGGGAGTTGTTGTCATGGAAGCAGTGAAGGTTTAGAGACCTGAAGAGAATGGAGTCATGTTCCTGCTAATGCAGCATGCTCAGTTAATAGAATGTGGAGTCCACTTAACAATTTGAAGTCAACTTTTAAAACTTCCATATACATATGCTTTATAAAGACAGATAGATAGATGATAGATATGTAAATAATGAGTCTTTGACCAGGAAATTGTGGCTTCATTCACTTCATATTCTCTTACTGGGCATCTCCATATCCTAGGCTCTGAGATAGACCTGGGAAAGTATCAGCAAATAAGACTGTTATAGGCTTTGACACCAAACAACTTAAAGCCTAGACACACTGAGCAAGTAGATTTTGTCTACATACAAAACCTGAATTGGACAGTTGAAGTAGGGCCATCTGTAAATTCATTTTATTCAATAAGCACAATTTAGTTTATGTTTAGTGTATACTGAAAGACATTAATGGTACAAAAAAAGAGTAACATATTTAGTCCTTGTTCCATGATTTCCAATACAAATAAATATTTGTTCAATGGGTTCAGAAAAAAAAAAGGTGTGTAGAGTATCTAGCGAGAGATGTGGAATAACAGCAAACTCATTTCCAACTGCTCTCTCCCTCCCTCGCTCTACTTCGCCCATACCCTACCCTGCTGCTCCTGCCTTCCGCTCTCCTGCCTCAGAGCATTAGCACCAATTATTTTCTCTCCATAATCCACTCCCTCATTTACTGTAAGTCCTTGCTTGAATACTTTCTCAGTGAGGCTGACCTTGACCATGCTGCATAATATTGCAAAGTACTGGTCCCTGGTGTTTCTGATTCTCTTTTTCCTACTCTACTTTTTGTTTTTCACACAGTACTTATCACGTTTTATTCACTAGATAATTTACTCAATGCTGTGTTTACATTTTATTGTTTCTGTGTCCCTAGTTGAATATAGCTCTGCAAAGTTAGAGACTGAACATTTTGTTCACTGTTGAATGCAAGACACCTAGAAGAGTGTCTGGCAGTCAGTATTTAGAAAGTATTTGTTAAATGAATGATAATGATACTAATACAAATTAAGTATTTTTTATGTGCCAGGTAGCCTACTGAGAACTTTAAATATGTGACCTCTTTAAACCCGGGTAATGCATTATCTCTTGTTTAACATCATAGTAAATACAGTCGTACTTCTTGGTTACAGTCAACAGAAAGGGAACAGAAAAGAAATTCATTGGGCATTTATCAGGAAGCTCAAAGAATGAATATGAATGCTAGAGAATCTGGTCATGGAAGAAGTAACTGAGACAAAGCACTACTGAGATTCTGCCACAGGAAAATTTGCTAAGGACACCAGCGCTGGCATAGCCACCACTGGACACTTTCAGCCACATAGCTGGGCACTGCTCTTCCTAGAGACTCATCGCTGACACGGTCAGACTTCACTGCTTCTTCTCAATCGAGTTTCCTCCGTGTCATAATTCCTCTCAGCCAGAAGAACTTCCTTTAGCGTTTCATTTGCATGGGCTCCACTGCTGACAAATCCTGTTTTAATTTATTTGAAAATGTCATTGTTTCTCCTTCAACTTAGAAATATACTTTCCCTGGATATAGAATCCTAGGTTGATGGCTGTTTTCTCTCAGCATTGTAAAGATGCTGCTCCACCATTGTCTGGTTTCTATTGTTCCTGAGGAGAAGTCACCCATCCCTCATGTTTAATATTTTCCTGTACATAGAATGTCTTTTTCTCTGTTTCAGTTTCTTTTCTCTAATTTTCATGATTGAAATTCCCTGATATGTTGGGAGGTTTTAATCATATTTCAAAAGCACTGGAGTCAATTATTTTTTCTGGTGGCCCTGGTGGCCCCATAGTAAAGAATCTACCTGCCAGTGCAGGAGACGTGGGTTCAATCCTGGTCCAGAAAGATCCCCTGGAGAAGGAAATGGCAACCTACTTCAGTACTCTTGCCTGGGAAATCCCATAGACAGAGGGACCTGGCAGGCTACAATCTATGAGGTTGCAAAAGAGTCAGACACAACTTAGCGAATAAACAACAAAAACATCTTTAAGTTTCAATTATACAAGTAACAGATTGCTTCATAATTTTACCTAGGTCATTGAAACTCCATGGGGTTTCTTTTCTGTTTTAAATATTTTTTCTCTGTGTGTTTTAATTTGAATGATTTCTACTGAACTGTCTTCTGTTGAATCTAACCTGTTAATCCTATGCACTCATTTGTTTTTACTTTCAGAGGTTATATTTGTCCTGGGATTTTCACTTAGGTCTTTTTTAGAGTTTCCAGACCTCTCCTGAAATTTCTTCACTTTATCCACTGTAGATTTAATGAAAATGATAAACCTCTACTAAGATTCAGAGTGAGGCAGAGAGAGAGAACAGATTACCAATTCAAGGAATAATAGCAGGGACTTTGCTACACCATCCTGCAGATTAATGATATTATGAATACTATGCTAATAACTTTTACAATTTAAATAAAATGTACAGATTTTTTAAGAAAAACAACTTTCTGAAGTCAACCAAAAACAAATAAAAAATCTAAATAGTCTGATATTTGCTTTTGAAATTGAAGTTGTCATTTAAAACCTTCCCACAAAGAAAACCCAAGGCTGATATGGCATTAGTGGTGAATTCAGTCAAACATCTAAAGGAGAAATAATACTAAACTTAAACCAACTCTCACAAGTAACATGTAAACTTACTTTACCATATGTAAACTAAATAGCCAGTGGAATTTGCTATACGGCTCAGGAAGCTCATTACAGGGGTTCTGTATCAACCTAGAGGAGTGGGATGGGTAGGGAGATGCAAGGGAGGTTCAAAACGGAGAGTATATATGCATAGCTATGGCTGATTTATGTTGAGGTTTGACAGAAAACAAAATTCTGTAAAGCAATTATCCTTCAATAAAAAATAAATTTAAAAAATATAAAAATAAGCTCTCCTCATTCATTTTATAAGCTTAATAAGCTGATGTCAAATCTGACAAAAGCAATATAAGAAAACTAATGTACCTCAAGATCTTAAGTACAAAATTATTCAATGATATAGTTGCAAATCAAATCCAGAAATATATGAAAAATGAAATAAAGCATGACAAATAGAACTGATCCCAATAATGCAACATTAGTTCATCAATTAATGTATTTTGCTACATCATTATAATATGGTCACCTTAATAGATGAAGTCATTTAACAAATTAAAATCCATTCACTAGCTGGCTTAAAATTCAACATTCAAAAAACTAAGATCATGGCATCTCGTCCCATCATCTCATGGCAAATGGATGAAAAAATAAAAAAATAAAAAGAGTGAGAGACTTTATTTTCTTGGGCTCCAGAATCATTGCAGATGGTGACTGCAGCCATGAAATTAAAAGATGCTTACTCCTTGGAAGAAAAGCTACCAAACTAGACAACATATTAAAAAGCAGAGACATTACTTTGCTGACAAAGCTTTGTACAGTCAAAGCTATGGTTTTTCTAGTAGTTGTGTATGGATGTGAAAGTTGGACCATAAAGAAACCTGAGTGCTGAAGAATTGATGGTTTTGAACTGTGGTGTTGGAGAAGACTTTTGAGAGCCCCTTGGAATGGAAGGAGATCAAACCAGTCCATTCTGAAGGAGACCAGCCCTGAATATTCATTGGAAGGACTGTTGCTGAAGCTGAAGCTCCAATACTTGGGCCACCTGATGTGAAGAACTGACTCATTGGAAAAGACTCTGATGCTTGGGAAAATCGAACACAGGAGGAGAAGGGGATGACAGACAATAAGATGGTTGGATGGCATCACCGACTCAAGGAAAAGAGTTTGAGCAAGCTCTGGGAGTTAGTGTTGGACAGGGAAGCCTGGCATGCTGCAGTCCATGGGTGGCAAAGAGTCAGACATGACTGAGTGACTAAACTGAACTGAAAACCTGTTCACATTTAATAGTTTAAAAAAAAATGTTTTCCCTCTAATACAGAAAACAAAACAAGGATCTCTGCTCTCAACATTTCTATTCCTAGATTAGGAGGGTCTACACTAAGAATATGATTTTAATCAGAGAGATTGCAAAGTAAAAAGGAAATCTGTGTATATTATCAAACAACTTGTTTACATAGACAGAAAATTCTGAGGAATCTATTTACCCTTTGAACTAATGAGTGTACTTAGCAAGGTCTCAAGACACAATGCATGCTCAGTCATTCAGTCATGTCTGACTCTTTGAGACACTTTGGATTGTAGCCAGCCAGGCTCCTCTATCCATGGGATTCTTTAGGCAAGAATACTGGAGTGGTTTGCCATTTCCTCTTCTAAGGGATCTTCCTGACCCAGGATTCAAACTCATGTCTCCTGCACTGGCAGGCAGATTCTTTACCACTGAGCCACCTGTGACTCCAATAAACAATATCAATATTTAAAAGCAATATAATTTTATGTAAGGGCAACAGATAAGTGAAAAGTAAATTTTAACAAATAATACTAAATTAGTCTGGGACCAGTTTCATTGGGGAGATGGAGAGGTACACAGCACCAAGCAAATGCACAGTGCTGTTGTCTGAGAATTCAACTCCACTCTAAATCTATCCAGAGAGAGCATCAGATTCTGTAAGTTAAGAGTTTAGTCCTATAAGAATGCCCCCATCTAACCTTTAGATGCTAGTCCCAACCCCTGATGTGGTCAGAAGCAATCAATTATAGAATGGAGATCCCAATAAACCCCTCTTTGGACTTCAGACACCAATCAGAATTCCAGGTTGTTATCAGTATTTCTGGCCATCTGCCTATACATCAGAAGTTCTCAGCATCCCTTCCTCAGGTTCAATTAATTTGCTGTTGATGCTACTGCTGTAAGTCACTTCAGTCATGTCCCATTCTGTGCGACCCCATAGACGGCAGCTCACCAGGCTCCCTCGGCCCTGGGATTCTCCAGGCAAGATCACTGGAGTGGGTTTCCATTTCCTTCTCCTTTCCAATTAATTTGCTAAGGCAGTTCAAAGGACTCACAGAAACATTTTACTTATGTGTTAGGGGAAACAGACTGAAATTACTCAACTTGGCCAAGCACAATAGAAACCACTTGTATGAGATATCTTAAACCACAAATCCTGGTAAGGAATGAGAAACTGACAAGCTATCATTAACTGGAAGAAGTCAAGAAAGGTCACAAGGAGAGAGGAGACTCAGTCCATGTGTCCTACCAAGCTCCCAGAATTCTCCTCTCTGGAGCCCATCTTAGCTGAGTGATGGGCGCACCACCAGGAAAGACCATGAGTCAGAGTGACTGGCAGGGACAGCCCAGAACTAATCCAATCACCATAAAACGTGACACTGCAAGCCACAAGGCAGAGCAGTTCTCTTGGATTCCCTTACCTCCAGCTCTCCACCCAGGTGTCCCTTCACAATAAAGTCCCTTGCTTTGTCCACACATGTGTCTCCTCAGACAATTCATTTCTGAGTTCTACACAAAAGCCCACTCTTGAGCCCTGGAAGAGGTCCCTCTCCCTGCAACGTATGGACTAGCAATTTACTAAAAAAAAAAAAAAAGATATAATAATCAAGGATGGAAGAGATGCACAGGACAAGGCACAGGAAAGGGCACTAAGCTTCCAGAATCTCTAGAGCATGCCACTCTCCCCAAATCTCCACCTTTTCATCAACCCAGAAGCTCTCCAAACCCTGTCCTCTTGGGTTTTTATGGAGGCTTCATTATATAAGGCATGACTGATTAAATTATTGATCATGAATGATTGATTCAACCTCCCCAGAGGTGGAGGCGGGAGACTGTGAGTTCTAACCCTCTAATCACAGGGTTGGCCACACTGGCAAGCAGCCTCCATTCTTAAGTGCTTTCTAAGAGTCCCTTGTTAACATACAAAGGACACTCTTATCACTCAACGTTTGGAATTTCAAGGGTTTTAGGAACTGAGAGCTAGGAACAAAGACCTTGCACAGAGAAAAAGTACAGGTAAGAAATATGTTTTGGTCATCTGAATGACCCAATATATTTTTTCCTTATAAATCACAATGTCACAATACTGTTAGCAGTAGCATCAAAAAAAATTTTTTACAGATAAATTCCAATGTGTAATATCTTTACACTGAAAACTATAAAACATTGCAAAAAGAAATGTTTTTAAAATCTATGTGAGTATAAGGATATACCACATTCTGTGAAATGGAAGACATATTATTAAGGTACTACTTCTATGCAAATTCATCTATATATTCAATGCAGTTCCAACAGGACTTTTTATAGAAATGAACAAATTGAATCTAAAATTTGTATGGAAATGCAACAGCCAAAATTATCTTGAAAAAGAAGGGCTTTTTCACTACCTAATTTTAAGACATTTTAAAGCTGTAGTAATAGAGAATGCAGTACTATATGGGAATAGACAAACAGATCGGTGGAACAGAACAGAGACTAGAAATAGATGCACAGATGTAGAGTCAGTTGACTTTCAACAAAGATGCCAATGGAATTTAATGAAGAAAAGATAGTCTTTTCAACAAATGTTGCTACAAAAACTGAGTATGTATGATATATATATACATAGACAGAAAGAACATCAACTCTTATCTTCTGCCACACAGATAAATAAACTCAAAATGGACCATAGATTTCAATATAAAAGATAACACTGTAGACCTTCTAGAAGAAAGTCTTCATAATCTTGGGACAGGTAAAGATTTCTAAGACAGAGCACAAAAATAAATTATGAAAGAAAACCTGGTAAATTGGACTTCATAAAAATTCAAAACTTTTACTCTTTGAAAAACGTTATTAAGAAAATGAAAAATGAAGCCACAGACTTGTAGTAGAGCTATCTGACAAAGATTGGATACTGAATATATTAAAGAACTCCTATAAGTCTACAACAGAAAGATGATAAAATATATGGGCAAAGACATGAGCAGACATTTTATACTCATACAAAAAATATGTATATAAGTGGTTGATAAGAACATGAAAATGTGCCCAATATAATTACTTGTTTGCATGTGTGCATGCTAAGTCACTTCAGTCATGTCCAACTCTGTGACCTTATGGGCTACAGCCTGCCAGACTCCTCTGTCCACGGGATTCTCTGGGTAAAAATACCAGAGTGGGTTGCCATGCCCTCGTCCAGGGGATCTTACTGGCCCAAGGATCAAATCGATGTCTCTTATTTCTAACCTGCATTGGCAGGCAGGTCCTTTACCACTACTAGCACCACCTGGGAAGCCCCAATTACACATTTAAAATTTTTTAAAGGGAAATTCAAACTAAAGCACAATTAGTGTACACATTTACACTCATGTAAATGCTTCTTACTAGGAAAACTGACAATACCAAGTGTTGGTGAGGATGTACAACTATTAAAATTCTCCTCCTTTGCTGTGGAAGTAAAAATGGAAAAACCACTTTGGAAAGCATTTGGACAGGTTCTTATAAAGTTAAATAAACCCTCACTGCAATTCTATTATTGAATATTCCACATTCAAGAGAAATGAAAATATATGTCCTATATTGCAAAGAATTCAAATGTACATCAACAGCTGAACAAGTAAACAAATTGTGGTATATTCATAACAATGCTATTCATAACTCAGCAATAAAAAAGGAACAAACTGCTGAACAATGCAATAATTAATAACCCCATACTTCAGCAATCCTCTTCTAAATATAGACCCAACAAAATGCAGTACAGTAATGTTTGTACCAAAATTTATCATAGTAGACAAAAACTGGAATTGACTCAGGTGAATTTTAATAGAAAAAAAATGGAGCTATATAAATTTAATGAACAATTATAAACAGCTACATGCTGCAATATGAATGAATCTCTCAGCACAGCGTGGATGGAATGAAGCTTATGTATGATTCCATTTATATAAAATTCAAAAACAGGCAAGACTAATGTACAGTGATTAAAGTTAGACTAGTGGTTTCAACTGGGAAGCAATCCAAGGGAGGCTTCTGGGTGCAATGAAAGTCTTCCACCTTGATCCAGATAGTAAATTGATCAGTGTGTTTGCTTTTTTAAAAGTTTCCAATCTGTACATTTAAGATCCTATACTCTATGTATGATATATTTCAACTGACATTTTTACTTTCTTGTTTTATTGCCATGTAATGAGTTACAGAGAATATTAGAAGAGTATAGGGTTTCCTCTCCAGTGACCTGGGCTGTCATTAAATAGCCAAGGCTAACATACATACAATAAAAAAAAAAAATACATGGTATATTAGTTCCCAATGGCTGCTATAACAAATTAGTACAGATTTGATGACTTTAGGACTGGGATTCGAACTCCTGACCTCTGGACCCTAGACTGCCAGCCTGCCTAACTGCTACGTTGTTCAAGCTGGTTTTAGAAAAGGTAGAGGAACCACAGATCAAATTGCCAACATCCGCTGGATCATGGAAAAAGCAAGAGAGTTCCAGAAAAACATCTATTTCTGCTTTATTGACTGTGCCAAAGCCTTGGACTGTGTGGATCACAATAAACGCTGGAAAATTCTTCAAGAGAGGGAAATACCAGACCACCTGACCTGCCTTTTGAGAAATCTATATGCAGGTCAGGAAGCAACAGTTAGAACTGTAAATGAAACAACAGACTGGTTCCAAATAGGAAAAGGAGTACGTCAAGGCTGTATATTGTCACCCTGCTTATTTAACTTCTATGCAGAGTACATCATGAGAAACGCTGGACTGGAAGAAACACAAGCTGGAATCAAGATTGCCAAGAGAAATCTCAATAACCTCAGATATGCAGATGACACCACCCTTATGGCAGAAAGTGAAGAGGAACTCAAAAACCTCTTGATGAAAGTGAAAGAGGAAAGCAAAAAAAGCTGGCTTAAAGCTCAACATTCAGAAAACGAAGATCATGGCATCTGGTCCCATCACTTCATGGGAAATAGATGGTGAAACAATGGAAACAGTGTCAGACTTTATTTTGGGGGATTCCAAAATCACTGCAGATGGTGACTGCAGCCATGAAATTAAAAGACGCTTACTCCTTGGAAGAAAAGTTATGACCAAGAAAGTATATTCAAAAGCAGAGACATCATTTTGATGACTAAGGTCTGTCTAATCAAGGCTATGGTTTTTCTTGCGGTCATGTATGGATGTGACAGTTGGAATGTGAAGAAGGCTAAGCGCTGAAGAATTGATGCGTTTGAACTGTGGCATTGGAGAAGACTCTTGAGAGTCCCTTGGACTGCAAGGAGATCCAACCAGTGCATTCTGACGAAGATCAGCAGCCCTGGGATTTCTTTGGAAGAAATGATGCTAAAGCTGAAACTCCAGTACTTTGGCCACCTCATGCAAAGAGTTGACTCATTGGAAGAGAGTCTGATGCTGGAAGAGATTGGGGGCAGGAGGAGAAGGGGACAACAGAGGATAAGATGGCTGGATGGCATCAC
Source organism: Madoqua kirkii (assembly GCA_006408675.1). Lineage (NCBI taxonomy): Eukaryota > Metazoa > Chordata > Mammalia > Artiodactyla > Bovidae > Madoqua > Madoqua kirkii. The sequence continues at coordinate 32,445 of SJYC01003439.1, read as the reverse complement.
AGACTCGATGAACGTGAGTCAGAGTGAACTCCGGGAGATGGTGATGGACAGGGAGGCCTGGTGTGCTGCGATTCATGGGTTCACAAAGAGTCAGACATGACTGAGCGACTGAACTGAACTAAACTGATGGCTTTAGACTATGAAACTTTACTCTCCCAGAGTTCTGGAGGTCAGAAGGCCCTCATCAAGGTATTAGTAGGGCCACGCTTCCTCCAAAGATGCTAGGGAAATTCCTTTTTTTGCCTTTTCCAGAGTTCCTGGATGCTCCGCATCTTCCTTGGCTTGTGGCCAGTCCCTGCCTCTGTCTTCATGTGACCTTCTTCCTTGTGTGTGTCTTTGTGTCTTCTCCCTTTCTCTTAAGGACAACAGTCACTAAAGTGAGAGATGACCCTAATCCAGGATGACTTCATGCTAACTTTACCTCAGCAAACATATATCATTTGTAAATTACAAATGAAGTCACAACTGAGGTTCTAAGTGGGTGTCAATTTGGAGGAGGGACAGTGTTCAACCCACTTCACAAAGCAATTTTTAAATTTAAATTCAGTGCTGAATTGTATGAACATAGAAATTCAAAGAAAGATGTTAATCACTGTGATCTGAAAAAGTGAGAGACAATGTCACTCAGAGAGCTTTTGAGTTATACTACTGAAACTAAGATACTTTTGAACTTCAGTGTTGGAGAAGACTCTTGAGAGTCCCTTGGACTGCAAGGAGATCCAGTCAGTCAATCCTAAAGGATTAACTATTCATTAGAAGGACTGATGCTGAAGCTCCAATACTTTGACCACCGGGTGCAAAGAACTGACTCATTGGAAAAGACCCTGATGCTGGAAAAGAATGAGGGAGAAGGGGACGACAGAGGACAGGATGGTTGGATAGCATCACCAACTCAATGAACATGAGTTTGAGCAAGCTCTGGGAGTTGGTGTTGGACAGGGAAGCCTGGCATGCTACAGTCCATGGGGTTGCAAAGAGTTGGACACGACTGAGCAACTGAACTGAAATCAAGAAGGATTCAAGTAAACCATAGCACAGCATGATCTGGCAATGGAAGGGGAGGGACACAGAGGCAGGCCCGAGTGACAGGGAGAGTTCCCGCTGAGGAGTGGGAGAAAATAAGATTTAATAAATAGAGTGAAGCCAAGTTATGAGAGTCCTTGAAAACTTGGCAGATGAATTTAGACCTGATCCAATAGAAAATAGGAAACAACTGTAAATTCTTGAGCAGAGATGTGACATGGTGAAAGCAGTGTTTCAGGAAGATTATGTCGGTGACAGTGTTCAGGATGGATTGGAGGCAAAAGAGACTGAAGGCTAAGGTACTTTGTCTTTCTGTTCTGGATGAGTCTATGGTAGCAAGAGATATGAAGTTTAATTTTAAAAAAGGAACTACAAGTACTCTCCTAAATCTTATTAAACTTCCTAAGCTCATTCTAAAATGAAAAGTAGCTCAGGTGACATTGAATCTGAAAATGCTAATTGTCCCTCAGTGAGAAATTCCTGTTTAGGGAAGAATAGGCAAGACTTTACCACAATTCTTTTTTACTCAAAGTGCTATATCAGCATCACCCAGGAGCTTATTCAAAATGCAGAACCTCAGGCTTGAATCCTAGACCTACAGAATCAGAATCTGCACTTTTATCAAAATCCCCACAGATTCATATGCCTTTAAACTTCATATTAAAGTTTGAGATGCACTGTCATGGTAAATTTCTGTTGAACTTTTACAGTTTGTGAAAATGTGTCTATAAAACTGCTGAAACTGTTAACTTGAAAATAAAGCAATTATGAACTCTGCTTCCTGTGACAAGGCTGTCACATCGAGGCACCCGCCAGCCCCAGAGTTATGGGGCTTGCTCACCCACTTCACCATCTCATGGGGAATAATGTTACATGGATGAAACAGAGCATCTGGTTGCCTTGTGAAATGTGTCACTTAGCACTTGTAGTTGAAATTGAGACATCTGTTTGTCTCCTCACCATTCTGTGGTGTTTTACTCTAAAGTGACACTTTTTTCTCATTTGAAATGTAGCTTCCTACTGCAGTAACTTCACTGCCTTGCTGCACAAGTATGCCAGGGAAAAATCAGATTGGCACAAATAATGAAAATCAGCAGATCATCCACTTATCCAGAACCATGGCAGGACCACTACCTTAGGAACACAGTTCCAACCCAACCATGCAGTTTTTCCCTCTGGTGCTCCACTCCACAGCTGTAAAAGTCAATAGTTACCTCAGCTCATCACAAAGTATAAAATATTTGGTAACTCCCTTCTGTGTCCAGGTTGCTAAAAGAAACTGAGTTTGCAAGGCCATTCTTGAGAGAGTGTCTCAAACTTTCACATATATACATATCACTTGTAGATCTTACAAAAAGACACATTCTGAATCAATAGACCTAAAGTGAGAGTTGAGGTCTTGCATTTCTTTTATCTCCTTTTTTTATAGCTTTCTTGAGATAAAATTGATAAATGCAAATTGTATATATTTAAGGTGTACAATTTGATTTTTTGATATACATGTACATTTTGAAGTAATATCCACAATCAAGCTAATTAAGGTGATATCTATCACCTCTCTTGGTTACCGTGTGTGTGTGTGTGTGTGTGTGTGTGTGTGTGTGTGTGATGAGACACTCAAGATGTATCCTCTTAGAAAATTGCAAGTATCCAGTACAGTGTTGTTAATTATAGTCACTGTACATTAGATCCCCAGAAATTATTCATCTTGCATAACTAAAACTTTGTACTCTTTGACCAATATTCCATCTCCCCCTGCACTTCTAACAGACTCACAGGTGATACTGATGGTTCAAGGACCACACCTTGAGTAGCAAGGTCACTTGCTTAGCAAGATTACATCAAGCATGTCAAGAAAGCAATTGCAAAATGGAATCACCATAGGCATATCTCTGTTGCTGGAAGAAATAAAGTCAAAGATAAGAAGAGTTATGAACAGACTTGAAATAGAAGAACAGAAAAGATAGTTAACTGTAGAAAGTTGATAAAAAAGAATTTATAAAGATGAAGTCAAAGGAGTTTTAAATGAATTAGAATTGGGTTAGTCTAATAATGTAGGTTCTGTTTAGCAATATTTCTACTAGAGACATCCACAACCATCAACTCCTGGTGGGGATTTCCAAATCCCTGGGCCAGCAGGATGACAGGGAAAAAATATAGACTCTGGCAGGCAAGATCTTCCTCACTGATCCTGGACATCTGGTCACTAAATCTTTCAGAAAGGCAGATTAGAGATGGTGAATCAAAACCCCTCCAGCAGAGGCACCAATAGTGATTTTCAAATGAGTATGGAAGCTAGCCAATCTCTTGCCACTAGATCTGCAAAACCACATTGCATATTCAGTCTTGCAAATAAGAAACAAAAGAAAAAAGTTGCCAGGCCACAGTTTTTAAGGCCCTAAAGGGTTACAAGGACAGCAAAAAGAGTGAAGCAAAGGCTTTTATTTGGCGAATGCCCGAATACGTTATGGTTCAACTAGGTCAAGAAGCTTTTAGTAAGGTGATGTCCATGTAGTAACTGGGGATCTCCTCAACAAGCAAACACTGAAAACAGTTGTAGTACTATGCATTGTGAAGATGCTCACAGCATGATGGGTGGTTTTTTTTAATGCAAAAGACATTAGCAGTCAACAGAATTTAACCTTATGTTTTGTAATGAAATAAGCAAACATCTACATGTACTTAGCTTATAATTTTATTTGAGGTTTTATGATATACTTTGATCAGCAACTGAGGGCAGGCCTAGACTCTGCTCACAGTTTGTCTTCCTGTAACGAGACTGTTAAAAAAAAAAAAAAAAAAAAAGATGGGGTGGGGGAACAAGAAAACATAAAAATCAAAGATCAATCAATTCCAAGAAACCTCCCAATGCCAAACTCCCCCTAATGCTGTCACCAACAGGGGAGTTAACAGCTGTCAGTTAAACTCTACTTTCCAATGGGAGCAAGCTCTACTTAAAGTGAGTCCTGAAATCAGTTACATGCCTTCTTGTGTATTCTAATTTTGTCTTTCCTGACTCAGCTTGAAGACTAAAGACAGGCCGTGACCTATTGGACCCCGAGGAACTTAGCACAATGTGATCTTCCACTCATCCTCCTGATCCTGCTTGGTGCCACCCCATAGTGGTGACCCAGCACCCAAGTCTGAGGGGCTGGCTCTCCTCCCCTTCCTCACCATTCCCAGTCTTCCATGATGGATCTTTGACGGTGGGGAGAAACAAGAAGAGGCATGGGCCACACGCTCTAAACTCTCCCTCCCTCCCTCCCAAGGTGTACCTGGCAGATAACAGAGCATTCAGCCACTCTGTTTCCTGACAGTCTCATACCAGGTTCTTGACTCAAATGTGAAATTAGTTAGGTGCCATGGCCCCCAAATCCCAATATATATATTTATATAGTAGTATCTGGGCTTCCCAGGTGGCGCTCACGGCAGGTAAAGAACCTGCCTGTCAGTGCCAGAGACATAAGAAACACAGGTTTGATCCCTGGGTCAGGAAGATCCCCTGGAGGAGGGCATGGCAACCCACTCCAGTATTCTTGCCTGGAGAATTCCACAGACAGAGGAGCCTGGTGGGCTACAGTCCACAGAGTCACAAAGAGTCGGACACGACTGAAGCAACATAGCATGCACAGTGGTATCTAGTGTGGAAAGTGCAGAGTACCACGAAGGGCAGTTTGGTAGAATAATGTGGACCCCGAGTCCATGGGTTCAGATTCTCATTCTGTCCCTTAGCCTCTTAGAGAAACAAGTAGTGTAAATGGGCTCTCTGAGTGCCTGTCTTCTCCTTTGTGAAGTAAAGATAATGCCAGTATCACAAGTATTTGAGGGTCAAATGAATGCACTTAAAGCAGCTGATAAATGACCATCTCTTTTATAAAAAGTTTTTTAAAGGAGTTCAGTGCAATAAACAAAAATGGAAGGGTGCTTACAAAAGAAATCAACTGTTCACTTGTTTAAAAAAAACAAAACCATTTTTGTCTTAAGACTTTCTTCTTTAAAATACATTTTCTGTTTGAGAATTTTATCTTTGAAATCTCTGTGAACATATTTGATGGGACTGAAAAGTATTGCCAGCAGTTAGCTTTCCTCTTACCTACTATATGAAGTAAACTCTACTTCTAAGGAAGAGACTATTTTCTTTCTTTATCATTTTCCAAAAGTAGGACAGTAGGCTGTCTTTCTTTGCCATAGCCTCACAGACGGTGAATCATAGTTCCTCCAGATTCTCCCAAGCGTAGAGACAGCGCTGAACAGATTGTAAAGGCTGCTTTTGGGGAGGAAAGCGGCAAGTGCAGCCTCCACGGCTTAAAGGAGGATTCAGACACTTGTGCTGGAGGCGGCGTCTGCCTGCCACACACCAGACTTGCTTGGGGTCAGCAACAGAAGCCACACAGCACGCCTCCAGTACACAACACGTGTGTCCCTCAGGCCAGCCTGTTTGCCACACACGACCCTCATCCCCAGTCCCCATCTGCCCAAGCTTCACAACAGCTTTGCTGACTTCACGCTCAGTGTCTTGGGTCTTCCTGCTATGAGCTAAGGGACCTTCTTTAGAGCCATTTCTTCCCACCAAGGAGCTAATTGTATGTGTTTTCAACAATACAACCATCTGGGCATCTGATGCCAGTCACCAAATAATTAGTGGGAAATGTTGCAACATATCCAGGGATATTTAATAAATATTTCTTGAATGAATAAATGAGGCTTCAGCAACTGCCCATTTGTCTGCTCCACAAGAGAGTAGCTGAGAAACTTCTCATACTTCTCTGGGCCCCTCTCGATGTCCTGAAGGCCCCCATACCTTTGCCCATATTCCAGGTGTGAGCTGTTTCCAAGTGTCCATCCTTGAGCTACTGCTCCCCAACTCCTTTCCCTACTCCTCTTCAACATCTCATCCATTACTCCCACTTCAGGCATCACCTGCATTCCAATAATCGGCAATATTTATTCCCAGGCTACAGCACTTCCTGCAACAGACTTGAGAATCCAACTTTCTTATAGTCATTTCCATCAGACATTCGTGGGAATCAAACTCCATACCCAATACTGAATTGATTATTTTACCCTGAAAGCATTCTTCCAGCTTCGTATTCTATCTCAGTTGGTAGCCCAACCATCCATTCTAAAAATTCTGGGAATATTCTTCAGTTTTTCTAACTCCTGCAACCACCCCCAAGCAGTCAGTTTCCCAGTTCTGTTCAGTTGACTTCCCAAGTATTGCTTGAACTGGATCCTTCTCTTTCCTTCCAGTTTTCCCAGGCCTGCCTCAGGTTCACATCATTTCCAGCCTGGAGTGTAACATAAGCCTCCAAATTAGTCTCCCTGCTTCCTCCATTCACGTCCACAGAGAAGTAAGAGTGATTTAACTCAGAGGAGCCTGGTGGGCTACAGTCCATGATCGTAAGAGCCGGACACGACTGAGCAACTAAACTTCACCAAACTTCATTCTCTCATTCCCTTTTTTGAAAACTTTCAAATGGTTTCTCTTCAGTTAACTCACGCTGAGGGTTTATGTACCAGGCTACACACAGAACACCTTCCTGGAATGCTAGATTTTCTTAAAGAGTTGGCAGGGCAAACTTTATTTTCTATGAAAATAAGCAACATGATATAGCAGAGCACAATGCAAAGTTTAGTGGCTTATACCTGTGGGCTTCTCGGGTGGCACTAGTGGTAAAGAAGAGACATAAGGAGAAGCAGGTTTGATCCCTGGATCAGGAAGATCGCCTGGAGGGGGGCCTGGCAACCCACTCCAGTATTCTCGCCTGGAGAATCCCAAGAACAGAGGAGCCTGGTGGGCTACAGTCCATAGGGTTGCAAAGAGTTGAACACAACTGAAGTTTCTTAGCATGCACCTATGAGCTAACATAATCTCCTTTCTCCGCAGAGTTCCATTTGTTGCTTGTTATTTTCAAGGACTACCTTCAACGTGTACCACAGAAGCCAGTTTTACGTGTTTTGTTCACTATTGTAGTCCAAGAACCTAGAATAGAATCTGGCACATAGTAGGAACATAATAAATATTTATTAAATAAATAAGTGAGCCCATAGACCAATCTGCCAGCTGATGTCACCACAGGGCTAGGTAGCTATGTGGTTTTTCCTTTGGCCCTCGTTACTGCTTACCCACCTCTGCAGCCTGTGGAGCCACTCAGAGAAACATTCTTCTGACTATTCATCACCACCAGGGTTACAGCATTGCCCATGCCAAAGGCCTGCACTCAGAATGAAGCTGGGTTTCAGGTATAATAGACATGAGGAAACAGCCACCTAAGCTCTAGAACAGCTCTGTCTGTGCCTGGAGTCCCAAACACAAGAGGTTTCACAAGCTCCTGGCCTCCTTTCTCTAGGGGAAAATCAAAATTAATCCACAACACTCAGCAAACTTCACCCCAAACTTCCTCTCTCTACAATCAGTTGTAAAATAAAGACACTGTGCATTAAAACAAAGGCAAACATCTCAAATGAAACACGTGACCAAGCAGGCCCTATTATGAGAACCAGACTAAAAAGAAATTCCAAAGATTCAGGCAAGCCCCTCTGCAATTCGGAGAGTTTACCTGGCCAAGTCTTACTCATCCTTGAGGGCTCGGCTTCCATGTTCCCTTTTTAGAGAGGAATACAGTCGCTGCCTTTCCCTTACTGCCCCATCCAGCAGTGCTCAGCAGCAGGTGCAGCCTCGGTCACCATCAGAGCAGCTTCAGGTTTCTGGGGCTTGAAACGAATACAATTTCTGTGACCCTCTTTCAAAAGAATAAAAAATTACAAACATAAAATTAGATGCAAAAATCACATCAAAATACATTTCTGAAAATTTAAAGAACTAAACCATCTATCAGAAAACAGAAAAAAAAAACACCTCATATTTAGTTAATTAACTGTATGATACCTTTAGCATACACTTTCTATGCATTTTCTCCTACTTGTTGATTGCATACTCTTTCTGACCTCTTCATGCCATGATTTTGTCATATTCTCCATAGAAACAAGAGAAATACAATTCACTCTTTCCTTTACCACAGTTGACAAATATTTGTCTTTTATTATTGATAGTTGGGCTGCATAAAACATGCTATATTATATACAGACAAGTTCTCTGTACTGTTACAAACACAGAATTTCTGATAACTCTGTTTCACAAAATTCACATCCAAAAAAACAACATATGGTGTGTTTATTATTGTAGATGGAAGTTCTATTTTAACCAGACATCAGTGAAAATCAAAAACTTTGCTTTTATTTTACACATTGAATCACTGAAATTTTTTTCCACAGACTAGCTTCTGGCTCCATTTATTTCAAATTTTGTTTTTCTCCATCCACATTCTTGCCATGCCAGGATGGTAGAGTACATTCATATCATCCTGCAAACTCTAGCCATGTACTGTCAAGTCACAGTGTCAGGTGAGTTGACACAATAAGAAATAAAGCAGTCCTAGAATACCAAGATAATTAGCAATTATTTAATCTTACATGGAAGTGACTGAAAAACACATATGTCGTGAAACCCAAACGAAAGGTATCAATTCAACTTCTCCTAGTCTTTGCTATTGTTCAGTTGCTCAGTTGTGTCCGACCCTTTGTGACCCATGGACTGCAGCATGCCAGGGTTCCCTGTCCTTCACCATCTCCTAGGGCTTGCTCAAATCATATCCACTGAATCAGTGATGCCATCCAACCCTCCTCTCCTCTGCCATCCCCTTCTCCTGCTGCTGTCAACCTTTCCCAGGATCAGAGTCTTTTCCAATAGGTTGGCTCTTCCCATCTGGTGGCCAAAGTAGGGAGCTTCAGGTTCAGCATCAGTCCTTCCAATGAATATTCAGGATTGATTTCCCTTAGGATTAATTGGTTTGATCTCCCTGCAGTCCAAGGGACTCTCAAAAGTCTTCTCCAACACCACAGTTTAAAAACATCAGTTCTTCGGTGCTCAACCTTCTTTATGGTCCAACTCTCACATCCATACATGATTACTGGAAAAACCATCACTTTAACTATATGAACCTTTATCAGCAAAGTAATGCTGACATTACACTATGTAGGTATATCATAGCTTTTCTTCCAAGGAACAAGCGTCTTTCATGGCTTCAGTCACCATCTGCAGTGATTTTGGAGCCCAAGAAAATAAAATCTCTGTTTCCATTGTTTTCCCATTTGCCATGAAGTGATTGTACTGGATGCCATGATCTTAGTTTTTTGAATGTTGAGTTTTAAGTCAGCTTTTCATTCTCTTCTTTAACCTACATCAAGAGGCTCTTTAGTTCCTGTTCACTTTCTGCCATAAGTGGGGGTGTTATCTCAGGTTATTGATATTTTTGCCAGCAATCTTGATTCCAGCTTGTGCTTCATCCAGTCTGGCATTTCACATGATGTACCTTGCATATAAATTAAATAAGCAAGGTGACAATATACAGCCTTGATGTACTCCTTTCCCAATTTGGAATCAGTCTGTTGTTCCATGTCTGGTTGTAACTATTGGTTCTTGACCTGCATATCGGTTTATCAGGAGGCAGTTAAGGTGGGTCTGGTATTCCCATCTCATGAAGAATTTTCCATAGTTTGTTGTGATCCACACAGTTAAAGGCTTTAGCATAGTCAGTGAAGTAGAAGTAGATATTTTTCTGGAACTCTCTTGTTTTTCTCGATAACCCAACAGATGTTGGGAATCTGATTCTGGTTCCTCTACCTTTCCTAAATCCAAAGTGTACATCTGGAAAGTCTCAGTTCATCTACCACTGACGTCTTGTTTGGAGTATTTTGAGCATTATAATGCTGGCATGTGAGATGAGTGCAGTTGTGTGGTGATTTGAACATCCTTTGGCATTGCCTTTCTTTGGGATTGGAATGAAAACTGACCTTTTCCAGTCCTATGGCCACTGCTGAGTTTTCCAAATATGCTGACATATTGAGTATAGCACTTAACAGCATTATCTTTTAGAATTTGAAATAGCTGAGTTGGCATTCCATCACCTCCATTAGCTTTGTTCTTAGTGATGCTTCCTAAGGCCCACTTGACTTCTCCTTCCAGTATATCTGGCTCTAGTGAGTGATCACATCATTGTGGATATCCAGGTCATTAAGATCTTTTTTGTATATCTCATCTGTGTATTCTATCCATACATGATTACTGGAAAAACCATCACTTTAACTATATGAACCTTTATCAGCAAAGTAATGCTGACATTACACTATGTAGGTATATCATAGCTTTTCTTCCAAGGAACAAGCGTCTTTCATGGCTTCAGTCACCATCTGCAGTGATTTTGGAGCCCAAGAAAATAAAATCTCTGTTTCCATTGTTTTCCCATTTGCCATGAAGTGATTGTACTGGATGCCATGATCTTAGTTTTTTGAATGTTGAGTTTTAAGTCAGCTTTTCATTCTCTTCTTTAACCTACATCAAGAGGCTCTTTAGTTCCTGTTCACTTTCTGCCATAAGTGGGGGTGTTATCTCAGGTTATTGATATTTTTGCCAGCAATCTTGATTCCAGCTTGTGCTTCATCCAGTCTGGCATTTCACATGATGTACCTTGCATATAAATTAAATAAGCAAGGTGACAATATACAGCCTTGATGTACTCCTTTCCCAATTTGGAATCAGTCTGTTGTTCCATGTCTGGTTGTAACTATTGGTTCTTGACCTGCATATCGGTTTATCAGGAGGCAGTTAAGGTGGGTCTGGTATTCCCATCTCATGAAGAATTTTCCATAGTTTGTTGTGATCCACACAGTTAAAGGCTTTAGCATAGTCAGTGAAGTAGAAGTAGATATTTTTCTGGAACTCTCTTGTTTTTCTCGATAACCCAACAGATGTTGGGAATCTGATTCTGGTTCCTCTACCTTTCCTAAATCCAAAGTGTACATCTGGAAAGTCTCAGTTCATCTACCACTGACGTCTTGTTTGGAGTATTTTGAGCATTATAATGCTGGCATGTGAGATGAGTGCAGTTGTGTGGTGATTTGAACATCCTTTGGCATTGCCTTTCTTTGGGATTGGAATGAAAACTGACCTTTTCCAGTCCTATGGCCACTGCTGAGTTTTCCAAATATGCTGACATATTGAGTATAGCACTTAACAGCATTATCTTTTAGAATTTGAAATAGCTGAGTTGGCATTCCATCACCTCCATTAGCTTTGTTCTTAGTGATGCTTCCTAAGGCCCACTTGACTTCTCCTTCCAGTATATCTGGCTCTAGTGAGTGATCACATCATTGTGGATATCCAGGTCATTAAGATCTTTTTTGTATATCTCATCTGTGTATTCTTTCCACATCTTCTTAATATCTTCTGCTTCTGTTAGGTCCATATTGTTTTTTGTCCTTCATTGTGCCCATCTTTGCATGAAATGTTCCCTTGGAATCTAATTTTCTTGAAGAGATCTCTTGTTTTTCCCATTCTATTGTTTTCCTCTATTTCTTTGCATTGTTCACTTAGGAAACCTTTTTCATTTCTCTTTGCTATTCTCTGGAACTCTCCAAATTCAGATAGGTATACCTTTCCTTTTTCCTTTCCTTTTACTTCCTTTTTTTTCTCAACTATTTGCAAAGCTTCATCAGACAACCATTTTACCTTTTTGCATTTCTTTTTCTTGGGGATGGTTTTGATCACTGCCTCCTATACAGTGTTACAGACCTCTGTCCATAGTTATCAGGCACTCTGTCTATCAGATCTAATATGTTGAATCTATTTGTTGCTTCCACTGTAGAATCATAAAGGATTTAATTTAGGTCATACCTTAGTGGTCTAATGGTTTTCCCTACTTTCTTCAATTTAAGTCTGAATTTTGCAGTAAGGAGTTCACAATCTCAGCCACAGTCAACTCCAGGTCTTGATTCTGCTGACTGTATAAAGCTTCTCCAACTTTGACTGCAAAAAATATAAGCAATCTGATTTCAGTATTGACCATCTGGTGATGTCCATGTGTAGAATTGCCTCTTGTGTTGTTGGAAGAGGGTGTTTGCTATGATCAGTGCATTCTCTTGGCAAAACTCTGAGCTTGCCCTGTGTCATTTTGTACTCCAAGGCCAAACTTGCTGTTACTCTATCTCTTGACTTCCTACTTTTGAATTCTATTCCCCTCCCTATGATGAAAAAGGCATCTTTTTTTGTTTGTTTGTTTTTGATGTTAGTTCTAGAAGGTCTTGTAGGTCTTCATAGAACTGTTAACTTCAGCTTCTTTGGCATTAGTGGTGAGGGCATAGACATGGAAATGGTTTGCCTAAATCCTGAAAATGCCTGATGTTAGTCTTATGCTATATAATATAAGGAAAAGTGAGATGCAGAAGAAGCCACAGTAAAGCACGAATGCACTCCTGCCCACATGCTCTGAAAATAGCTGGCATTCACAAATTTTACAAGAGCATATGTACATGTGAACACATTGCTAGGACTTTAGAGCAAGCCCAGCAAGTGAGGGTTCTGAAGCTTAAACTTCATTAATTTCACAAACAATCCATTTCTAATCACTGCAATTTACCAGATTGTATATTAATTAAATATATTTCTGTTTCCATTTGCAGACTCTCAACTTCTTAGGAGCAGGATTATATCCTAATCATTTTTGCATCTCCAGTACTTAACATTGGAGTATAATAGACACTCAATAAATGTATGTTACCTGAGTTGAACTGAGATAGCAGAGAAACCAAAATATTTAACCAAGCCCATCAATATAATTTTAAAAGCATTAAACCCCTTGCTGCCATAGAAAGAAAAGCATGTTGGTGTCAATCAGGTATTTCGCATTTAGTGAAAGGTGACTGACCAAGTACAAGTTTAAAAACAATGCATTTATCTAAAATATCATAAGAGAATCATGAGTCTGCAGTTACCTTACCAACAGGTAAGATTACACCTATCTGACCAAAGTACTAAAGAGTGTGTCAACCCAGCAAAACAACACTCTCCTAAACCAAAGGCAATATAGTGAAGAAAGACATCACAAAGCAGTTGTAAAAACATTTGATAAATATTTTCATGTGCTTTGATTATATTTCCAATGTATTTATTTATTCAGCAGGCATTTTGTGAATTTCTGCTATATACCAACCATTGAGCCATTGTGTGTTAGGGCTTAAAGACTGTGACATGAATCAGATTGGACATAATTCCCAGTGATATGAAATATAGAGCCTCAAGAAGGAGACAGACATTAGTTAAATTTAAGTTATCACAATAATATCAAGTTAATCACAAACTGAGATAAGCTCTGAGAAGGAAAGGAGCAGAACCCCATGAGAGTATAAATGAAGGGCCTTGATCTACGATTTCATTAAAGATACCTTCCCTTAGAAACAGACACTTGAGTTGAAATGAAGGATGAGAAAGAATTAACTATTAATAACTGAAGAGGATCAGCATCATAAAGGGGTATCTAGACAGAGAAGCAGAACTGCCATGGTGAGAAGGAGCTGGAGGCTATCGTCGCCCTTCCTAATCCATTCTCTACCTTCTTTACCCTGCTCTGTATCTCCAAATGTTTACTTCTGAGTATCACTCAATTTCTTTGTCCTCTGGATTCTGCTAACTTTTAGCCAATTGTTTAAGACATTTATTCTGGTTCTCACCCTGCTTGTTCTTGGTTGGGAATTGCTGTGTATTATCTCTCTAAGAGCATAGCCCCTGATATGTTGTCTTATTCCAGGACGGTAGCAAAGCCACCTCAGGAATCTGTAGTCCTTCCTTCTTCTGATACCTATGCTGCTGCTAAGTCGCATCAGTTATGTCTGACTCTGTGTGACCCCATAGATGGCACCCAACAGGCTCCTCTGTCCCTGAGATTCTCCAGGCAAGACTGGAGTGGGTTGCCATTTCCTTCTCCAATGCATGAAAGTGAAAGGTGAAAGTGAAGTCGCTCAGTCATGTCCAACTCTTAGCGACCCCATGGACTGCAGCCTACCATGCTCCTCTGTCCATGGGATTCTCCAGGCAAGAGTACTGGAATGGTGTGCCATTGCCTCCTTCATCTGATACCTATAGGAATCTACATTCTTGGTGACAGCTCTCAGATACTTGCTCCATAATCTCTTATTTTCCCTTAACCTTGAATATAGCTTGTAAATAGTCTATCATAAACTCTCCTTAAGCACACAGTTGGGATGTACTAGCTAGTTCCTGCTGGGAATGTGATACAATATATGAAAGGAAGTGAAACGCAAGCTCATAGCTATAATGTGAAATGAGGAGAGTGGTACGAGACGTGACTGTGATCTCGGGGAGACAGCAGGGAGTGGTTGCTTAAAGTGAGATCTTAGTTCCCTGCCCAGGAATTGGACCCAGTAGCCTGGATGAAGGCAATGGCACCCCGCTCCAGTACTCTTGCCTGGAAAATCCCATGGATGGAGGAGCCTGGTGGGCTGCAATCTGTGAGGTCACTAAGAGTCGGACACGACTGAGCGACTTCACTTTGACTTTTCATTTTCATGCATTGGAGAAGGAAATGGCAACCCACTCCAGTATTCGTGCCTGGAGAACCCCAGGGATGGCGGGGCTTGGTGGGCTGCCTTCTATGGGGTTGCACAGAGTCCGACACGACTGAAGTGACTTAGCAGCAGCAGCCTCAATGAAAGCCAGGAATCCTAGCCGTGAGACCAGCAAGAGCTGGAGGTTAGAAGCAAAGTTCCCTGGATCTTGCCCCATTTGAAAGCAAGAATGTTTCAAAGGGGCAAAAATTGTAAGTAAAATAAGTATAAAGTTTCTTATTAGAGACACAGCACAACATTTGGGAGAGCACACAGAGAAACTATTTAGTTAAGACAGAAGCAAGACAGAGATACACACCTGATACACATTTGGAGAGAGTGTGAGTGTCCTCTCTAATGAGCAGGAGTGCCCAGAGAAGTGTTCAAGTCACTTGTTTTTCCTGGGTCTTTGTTTACCTCTGACCAATTATCTTACTTCTTTTTTTCCCACCTGAGCTCTCCTAGGTTCCTCCCTGACGTGTGAACGTCTTTTAGCCAAGATGGATTCCAGCACAGAGGGCTATGGGTAGGTTGACCACACCCATCACACGATGGAGACCTCTTCCTTTTGACCCCCAAGGAGATATTCTGTGCACATGAGGTCAGGGAGGTCTCCTCAACATTAGAGAAAGAGAAAAATGTAGTCTCTTTATCTGTTACTCAGTTCCTTCTGCTCCTACTATTATTCTTATCTTGGACTATCTGATCACAGAGGTCAAATTCCAGCTGCTCGGCCTGGGGTTCATCTGTCTCTTGCCTCAGCTGGAGCACCATAGGAGCGAAACTGTCTAGGGCCTTTTTAACCATTTTGAGAATTTCGATTCTTATCCTAAGAATTTGGATTCTAAGCAGAAAGGACATAATAAGGTTTTCTGTTTTGGACAAAGTTAGATCAATGTTGGTCCAAAAAACAAGTGGGGATGAGAAAACGGAGATAAGAATTTTCATTATCCTTAAGAAGTTGACTTTGATGGAAGGAAAATTTAAGGAAATAACTTCAGAAGGAATGTGTGATTAATAACAAGCTTTATTAAAAAGCTGAAGAGAGAGAGAACGGGTATGTTCCAAGAGGAGAATACAGTAGAATATGCATAATACAGATGGGGAATGGTTAGTATTTAGGTGTCAGAGGGCATGAGGTAGCACAGATAATGGCATGGGCCATAAACACAAAGAGGAGCCCCTGCTGCAGTGAAAGAGACAGCAGAGGTGGAAAGTTAATGTAAGTTCTTATATTAGCATGTTCAGATCAGTTGGTCAGTTGTGTCCGACTCTTTGTAACCCCATGAATCACAGCACACCAGGCCTCCTTGTCCATCACCAACACCTGGAGTTCACTCAAACTCACATCCATCGAGTTAGTGATGCCATCCAGCCATCTCGTCCTCGGTCACCCCCTTCTCCTCCTGCCCCCAGTCCCTCCCAGCATCAGAGTCTTTTCCAATGAGTCAACTCTTCACATGAGGTGGCCAAAGTACTGGAGTTTCAGCTTTAGCATCATTCCTTCCAAAGAAATCCCAGGGCTGATCTCCTTCAGAATGGACTGATTGGATCTCCTTGCAGTCCAAGGGACTCTCAAGAGTCTTCTCCAATGCCACAGTTCAAAAGCATCAATTCTTCGTTCTAAGCCTTCTTCACATTCCAACTCTCACATCCATGCATGACCACAGGAAAAACCATAGCCTTGACCAGATAGAATTTTGTTAGCAAAGTAATGTCTCTGTTTTTGAATATGCTATCTAGGTTGGTCATAACTTTTCTTCCAAGGAGTAAGCGTCTTCTAATTTCATGGCTGCAGTCACCATCTGCAGTGATTTTGGAGCCCAAAAAATAAAGACTGTTTCCACTGTTTCCCACTCTATTTCCCATGAAATGATGGGACCAGAGGCCATGATCTTAGTCTTCTGAATGTTGAGCTTTAAGCCAACTTTTTCACTCTCCTCTTTCACTTTCAGCAAGAGGCTTTTTAGTTCCTCTTCACTTTCTGCCAGAAGGGTGGTATCATCTGCATATCTGAGGTTATAGGTATTTCTCCCGGCAATCTTGATTCCAGCTAGTGTTTCATCCAGTCCAGCATTTCTCATGATGTACTCTGCATAGAAGTTAATAAGCAGGGTGACAATATACAGCCTTGACATACTCCTTTTCCTATTTGGAACCAGTCTGTTGTTCCATGTCCAGTTCTAACTGTTGCTTTCTGACCTGCATACAGATTTCTCAAGAGGCAGGTCAGGTGGTCTGGTATTCCCATCTTTTCAGAATAATCCACAGTTTATTGTAATCCACACAGTCAAAGGCTTTGGCGTAGTCAATAAAGCAGAAATAGATGTTTTTCTGGAACTCTATTGCTTTTTCCATGATCCAGCGGATGTTAGCAATTTGATCTCTGGTTCCTCTGCCTTTCTAAACCCAGCTTGAACATGTGGAAGTTCACAGTTCATGTATTACTGAAGCCTGGCTTGGAGAATTTTGAGCATTACTTTACTAGCATGTGAGATGAGTGCAATTGTGCAGTAGTTTGAGCATTTTTTGGCATTGTCTTTCTTTGGGATTGGGATGAAAACTGACCTTTTCCAGTCCTGTGGCCACTGCTGAGTTTTCCAAATTTGCTGGCATATTGAGTGCAGCACTTTCACAGCATCATCTTTCAGGATTTGAAATAGCTCAACTGGAATTCCATCACCTCCACTAGCTTTGTTTGTAGTGATGCTTCCTAAGGCCCACTTGACTTCACATTCCAGGATGTTTGGCTCTAGATGAGTGACTGTAGATGAGTGATCACCATCATGATTATCTGGGTCATGAAGATCTTTTTTGTACAGTTCTGTGTATTCTTGCCACCTCTTCTTAATAGCTTCTGTTTCTGTTAGGGCCATATCATTTCCGTCCCTTATCGAGCCCATCTTTGCATGAAATGTTCCCTGGGTATCTCTAATTTTCTTGGCAATCTCTAGTCTTTCCCATTCTGTTGTTTTCCTCTATTTCTTTGCATTGATCACTGAAGAAGGGTTTCTTATCTCTTCTTGCTATTCTTTGGAACTCTGCATTCAGATGCCTATATCTTTCCTTTTCTCCTTTGCTTTTTGCTTCTCTTCTTTTCACAGCTATTTGTAAGGCCTCCCCAGACAGCCATTGTGTTTTTTTTGCATTTCTTTTCCATGGGATGGTCTTGATCCTTGTCTCCTGTACAATGTCATGAACCTCATTACATAGTTCATCAGGCACTCTGTCTATCAGATCTAGGCCCTTAAACGTATTTCTCACTTTCACTATATAATCACAAGGGATTTGATTTAGGTCATACCTGAGTGGTCTAGCAGTTTTCCCTGCTTTCTTCAATTTAAGTCTGAATTTGGTAATAAAGAGTTCATGATCTGAGCCACAGTCAGCTCCTGGTCTTGTTTTCGTTGACAGGATAGAGCTTCTCCATCTCTGGCTGCAAAGAATATAATCAGTCTGATTTCGGTGTTGACCATCTGGTGATGTCCATGTGTAGAGTCTTCTCTTGTGTTGTTGGAAGAGGGTGCTTGCTATGACCAGTGCATTTTCTTTGCAAAACTCTATTAGTCTTTGCCCTGCTTCATTCTGCATTCCAAGGCCAAATTTGCCTGCTACTCCAGGTGTTTCTTGACTTCCTACTTTTGCATTCCAGTTCCCTATCATGAAAAGGACATCTTTTTTAGATGTTAGTTCTAAAAGGCCTTGTAGGTCTTCATAGAACCATTCAACTTCAGCTTCTTCAGCATTACTGGTTGAGGCATAGACTTGGATTACTGTGGTATTGAATGGTTTGCCTTGAAAACAAACAAAGATCATTCTGTCTTAGAATTACTGATCTAATAATGAGCACATGACCGACCCTAGCTTGGCCAATCAGACAATAGCCTGAAAATTTCTAATGTTATTAGAAAGGATCTTCTTTCCCTCTCACTGCTATTAAAAGTACAGAGAAAATGTAAGCTTAGTTAAGGAAGATAGATGTCACCATGTCACCAAGCTGAACAAAAAAGAAGCACCCTAATGATACTGTTCTGAGCATCCAAATCCAGCCATGGCGAAACTTTGACCACTCTTTTACCTTTCTGCTTACATAAGCCAATAAATTCCCACTTTTGCTTCAGTAGCTTAGGTGCATTTCTGTCTAACACATATTAATTATGAAGTAACCATAAAATTGTAGCCTTACCAATCTCATCTCACTTTTCCCAGAAATGTTTCTCTGATTAAATACGAACACAGAAAATGTGGTGGCTACCCCAGCTTATCTAAGGGAAAAGTCATGCCAGGAAAGTGAGATACTAAGTAAAAGGTACCAGAGAATCACATAAACCTGGTGGCCAGAATTCTGTTCTTTAATCTATATGCCTGACCTAGGATGACTGAGGTTAAGACTGCAACTAGAGGACACATGTATTCAAAGTTAAACTCTCATTGAGAAAAATCTAACCTGGTCACCCTTCCTACTGAGTACACCCCTTACTGTGCTCCCATTGGCCAAGGCAAGAGATTGCCTGCAAAACTATATTCACTACAGTCAAGGCTACTTCTGGAGAGAAATCTACTGACATTGGAGAAGACTAGAAAAGGGAACCAAAAGAGACTGTAGAGTAAGTCTGAAAAACTCAAAAGGAGTTCAGCCTGTTGTGTTGCCAGATACACCAGATGTAACAGCCAGAAACTGTTGAAATTGAGACAAAGCATGAAGGGTAATCTTTTCACCTGCATACTCTTCCAGCTTTTGAACAGAGAAAGAGGCAAGTGCTATAGGCCCATGAATCATCTACAGTTGTGCCTGGCAGGAAACTTCTAATAATTTATACCTTCCATCTGCATGCAACTTAAAAGACTAATTACCAGTGATACTGACTAATACCTACGAAGATTAATGGATGAGGGTTTTAAAAATGAAGCCAACAGGAACCCCAAACTCAGCATGACTGCAAACAGACAAAAAAATTTTCCTGTGACATAAGCAGATGATATTTAGAGCTTCCAATTTGACACAAGTGAAAGGTAGTCCCTTTGTTGGGTTATTTAAACTTCACTCCAAGATCAATAATTAATTTAAACTGTCACTGATATCTTTGCATTATCACCTCTACCTTTCAAAACTAAGAACATAAAGAAGTTTTTGAAAGAAGGAAAGGCCATCTGGCCTACTCTAGTTACCACTTATGGTTAATTGTTATTAATATTAATAATTTTACATAAAAGCATACAAACCTTGAGGCTTTCAAGTCCTTCAGTAGGCATTATAGATTAGGTAATTCTTGCCAAGGCACAAAGCTGGGAATAATTAGCTAGTAAATCCCACTGAAAAAAGTATTCAATCAAAATGAAATTTGAGCTCCTGTACAGTATGTAATAAACTTTTCCTAAAAGACCATATATTTCCTAGCCCCATTTTTATACCAGATCCAATTCCCATTGCCCTTTGAATTCAAAGTCACCCCTGTACACAGAAGATACAGATGGAAACTTGGAAGCAAACAGAATCAAGTTCTAGTTTCATTCTAGCTAGATTTATGAAAAGCATCCATAGTCAAATTTTTAAATTTATTTTAATTGGAGAATAGTTACTTACAATATGGTGATGATTTTTGTGGTACATCAACATGAATTGGCCACAGGTACACATGTCCCCCCCCATCCTAAGCCCTCCCCTCACCTGCCTCCTGACCCCAACCCTCTCAGTTGTCCCAGAGCACTGGCTTTGGGTGCTCTGCTTTATGCACCGAACTTGCACTGGTCATCTGTTTTACATATGATAATATACATGTTTCAGTGGCATTCTCTCAAATCTTCCCACTCTCACCTTCTCCAGTTCAGTCAAAAATTCTGTTCTTTAAAATCACAAATAATTTGTCTCATAAATGCCTTTCTTCACAATTATGCTTTGCCTTATTAAGCCTGCTTTGGTTACTTTCAAAAGACTTTCGTAGAATATATAATAGCAGGCACTATTCTATTTTATACTGAAGATTAGAGAATTTTTGTGACTTGACTAAGACTATACTATTAGTCATCAGGATTTATTAGTGAAAATTGGGAAAGGAGTATGTCAAGCTGTATGTTGTCAACCTGCTTATTTAATTTATGTGCAGAGTACATCATGCAAAATGCCAGGCTAGATGAAGCACAACTTGGAATCAAGATTGCCAGGAGAAATATCAATAACCTCAAATATGCAGATGACAGCACCCTTATACAACAGAAAGCAAAGAGGAAATAAAGACCCTCTTGATGTTAAGTGAAAGAGAAGAGTGAAAAGCTGACTTAGAAATCAACACTCAAAACTCTTAAGATTGTGGCATCTGATCCCATCACTTAGTGGCAAATAGATGGGGAAATGAATTTTCTTGGGCTCCAAAATCATTGCAGATGGTGACTGCAGCCGTGAAATTCAAAGATGCTTGCTCCTTAGAAGAGAAGCTATGACAAACCTAGATAGCATATTAAAAAAGCAGAGACATTACTTTGCTGACAAAGCTTTGTCTAATCAAAGCTATGATTTTTCCTATAGTCATGCATGGATGTGAGAGTAGGACCATAAAGAAAGCTGAGCATTGAAGAACTGATGCTTTTGAACTATGGTGTTGGAGAAGACTCTTGAAAGCCCCTTGGAATGCAAGGAGATCAAACCAGCCAGTCCTAAAGGAAATCAGTTCTGAATATTCATTGAAAGGACTGATACTGAAGTTGAAACTCCAATACTTTGGCCACCTGACTCAAAGAACTGACTCATTGGAAAAGACTCTGATGCTGGGAAAGACTGAAGTCAGGAGAAGGGGATAACAGAGGAAGAGATGGTCGGATGGCATCATCAACTCAATGGATATCAGTTTGAGCAAGCTCTGGGAGATGAAAGGACAGGGAAGTCTGGCATGCTGCAGTCCGTGGGGTTGCAAAGAGATGGATATGACTGAGCAACTGAACAATGACAAACCACTGACTCAACTATGGAAATTTTGTTCCATACATAAATTCTTTCTCTTTGTAATTCATAATACCCAAGTCTCTATAGCTAGTATTTCACTGATAGTAGACACAAGAATTCTAAAAATCATATTTGTCATGCCCTTGCAAAACAATTTTGAGCATAATAATGATAACTAGACAATTTCTTCATCTGCAAAATGGAAATAATTTATGATATAGTACAGGGAAACCACATACCATAGTGCTTAACACATTGTGTTTTGTAAATAATAATCATCACAAGCACAGTTTTGTCCTTTTTCTCTTTCATCTAGTCAACCTTTCCACACTTCTGCTTACCAGATTGCTTTTCTGCCCTACTCTTACATAGTGAATCTTTCCCAGGAGCCCAGGGAATTATCCCATAATAAGTATTACCTTCCTCTTTTCCCTTTAACAAGGTCCTGAATAAACTTTCTTTAGACCCAAATCTTGCTAATTATTGTCAAGCCTCTTCTGTTTAAAAATATTATTCTATTTTCAAAGAACATTTCTATTCTCAGAGAATGCTTGCCCTGTGTCATATTATAATGTGCTCAGTCACTCAGTCATGTCCGACTCTTTGTGACCCTGTGGACTATATCACACCAGGCTCCTCTGTCCATGAGATTCTCGAGGCAAGAATATTGGAGTGGGTTGCCATGCCCTCCTCCAGGGGATCTTCCCAACCCAGGGACTGGACCTAGGTCTCCTGCATTGTAGGCAGATTCTTTACTTCTGAGTCATCAGGGAAGCCCATTACTAGACTGACAATCCTTAATATGATTTAATTGTTCCAAACATAGACGAGACTTTAAACCCAAGTTACCATCAATTCAGTTCAGTTCAGTCGCTCAGTCACACCCAGCTCTTTGCAACCTCATGAACCGCAGCACGCCAGGCCTCCCTGTCCATCACCAACTTCTGGAGCTTAATCAAACTCATGTCCATTTAGTCAGTGATGTCATCCAACCACCTCATCCCCTGTCATCCTCTTTTCCTCCCACCTTCAATCTTTCCCAGCATCAGGGTCTTTTCAAATGAGTCAGTTCTTCATATCAGGTGGCCAAAGTATTGGAGTTTCAACTTCAGCATCAGTCCTTCCAATGAATATTCAGGACTGATTTCCTTGAGGATGGACTGGTTGGTTCTCTCTTCAGTCCAAGGGACTCTCAAGAGTCTTCTCCAACACCACAGTTTAAAAGCATCAATTCTTCAGTGCTCAGCTTTCTTTATAGCCCAACTCTCACATCCATACATGATACTGGAAAAACCATAGCCTTGACTAAATGGATCTTTGTTGGCAAAGTAATGTCTCTGCCTTTTAATATTCTGTCTTCAGTTCAGTTCAGTTCAGTTCAGTTGCTCGGTCGTGTCTGACCCTCTGTGACTCCATGAACTATAGCACGCCAGGCCTCCCTGTCCATCACCAACTCCTGGAGTTCACTCAAACTCAGGTCAGTGATGCCATCCAGCCATCTCATCCTCTGTCGTCCCCTTCTCCTCCTGCCCCCAATTCCTCCAAGCATCAGAGCATTTTCCAATGAGTCAACTCTTAGCATAAGGTGGCAAAGTACTAGAGTTTCAGCTTTAGCATCATTCCTTTCAAAGAACACCTAGGGCTGATCTCTTTAGAATGGACTGGTTGGATTTCCTTGCAGTCTAAGGGACTCTCAAGAGTCTTCTCCAACACCACAGTTCAAAAGCATCAATTCTTCAGCACTCAGCTTTCTTTACAGTCCAACTCTCACATCCATACATGACTACTGGAAAAACTATAGCCTTGACTAGATGGACCTTTGTTGGCAAAGTAATGTCTCTGCTTTCGAATATGCTATCTAGGTGGGCCATAACTTTCCTTCCAAGGTGTAAGTGTCTTTGAATTTCATGGCTGCAATCACCATCTGCAGTGATTTTGGAGCCCCCAAAAATAAAGTCTGACACTGTTTCCTCTGTTTCCCCATCTATTTCCCATGAGTGATGGGACCAGATGCCATGATCTTAGTTTTCTGAATGTTGAGTTTTAAGCCAATTTTTTCACCTTCTCTTTCATTTCATCAAGAGGCACTTTAGTTCTTCACTTTCTGCCATAACCGTGGCATCATCTGCATAGCTGAGGTTATTGATATTTCTTCCAGCAATCTTGATTCCACCTTGTGCTTCATCCAGCCCAGAGTTTCTCATGATGTACTCTGCATATAAGTTAAATAAGCAGAGTGACAGCATACAGCCTTGACGTACTCCTTTTCCTATTTGGAACCAGTCTGTTGTTCCATGTCCAGTTCTAACCACTGCTTTCTGGCCTGCATACAGATTTCTCAAGAGGCAGGTCAGATGGTCTGGTATTCCCATCTTTTTCAGAATTTCCCAGTTTGTTGTGATTCACACAGTCAAAGGCTTTGGCATAGTCAATAAAGCAGAAGTAGATGTTTTTCTGGCATTCTCTTCTTTTTTCAGTGATCCAACAGATGTTGGCAATTTGTTCTCTAGTTCCTTTGCCTTTTCTAAATCCAGCTTGAACCTCTGGAAATTCACTGTTCATGTACTTTGGTACCTGGCATGGAGAATTTTGAGCATTATTTTACTAATGTGTAAGATGAGTGCAATTGTTCAGTGAGTGAAGTTGCTCAGTCGTGTCCGACTCTTTGCGACCCCATGGACTCTAGCCTATCAGGCTCCTCTGTCCATGGGATTTTCCAGGCAAGAGTGCTAGAGTGGATTGCTATTTCCTTCTCCAGGGGAACTTCCCGACCCAGGAATCGAACCCGTGTCTCCCACATTGCAGGCAGACGCTTTAATGTCTGAGTTACCAGGGAAGCCAATTGTTCAGTAGTTTTAGCATTCTTTGGTGTTGCCTTTCCTTGGGACTGAAATGAAAACTGACCTTTTCCAGTCCTGTGGCCTCTACTGAGTTTTCCAAATTTGCTGGCATATTGAGTGCAGCACTTTCACAGTCTGCTGTTAACCATATAGAGCCATCCCATAATCACTGAAATTTTACTTTTAATAGACAAGAGGTTACAGGTTTTGATTGAGACTTAGCTCATTATTCTGATTGAACTGAGTGACCCTAAAAGAAAATTTATATGTATGGTCAGGTCAGAGCATGCCCATGTGAGAAGGTACCATCTAGTAATATCAATAATGACCAGAACATGACTCAATTTTTCCTTTAAAGTAAATTTCCTCAGATCCAACCAGTTAGAGTTTTGGGGTGCAGAAATTCATCAAGGTAACCCAGTACTAGAAGCAGGTAGTCGCCCACAAACCCAGCAATTGGATTGATTTTTAAAACCAGCATAGGATCATGTCTATGATATAAAAACATTAGATTCATATGCAAAGATCTAAGAAGTCAAGAAAATATATCTATCTTTTTGCTGCATCCCCTGAGAAACGTGGTGCTTCCCACTGCCCTCACAACTTGCTCTCTTAATTCAATAATCTACACACTTGAAGTCAGGTGGAAATTCACTTTATATAAGTATATTTTACATCCTTCCAACAGCAGCACTACTCCAGCCCATGCCCTTCTGGCTCCCATTATTTTCATGCTGTTTAAAATGGGAAAGGAAGGGGTACAGGATCGCTGAATCAAAAGGAGGCAGCATGTAAGCCTAGTTCTGATTACAAGTGTCAAGTTCTTTCTGAAATATTTCTGAGGAGTGAGAGAACAAGCAGATTTATAGGGTTCATACTTCACTGGTTTTTATTTTGGTGGTACGTGTAGATGAGAAAAGATTAAAAGCCCAAACAAATGTCTAAATCACTGTGCACCTCTGCAGTACATCTCCCAGCCATAGGCACCGTGGACAGCACTCCACAGGGGAAAATAATCCCCGGCCTGTTCCTGGAGGAAATGCAAGGGGAAAAGATCCCAAAGAATTAGAAGGGAAGTTCCAAACTGTCAAAACCATATTTCATGAAAAACAGTGATTCCATTTTTAATATGAATTGTCTTTGAAGTTTAAGTACCAAAAAACTAATTCAAAGGTTTGTGTATGGTATAATTCAAAGTACGATTTATATTGAAGATTTAATGGTCTGGGGTGTTAATTTTTCCAGAAATACAAGGAAGAATTGTATTTCACGTAAGATACGCAAATATACTATGTGAAATAAGAATAGGATTTCACATCAATAAAACATCCAAGTGTGATATGTTAATTGACATGCAAAAGGCCAAAATTGATCACACATGTAATCTGTCCCTTATTATTACACCATCTCCCAAGCCCCTGGAAATAAACATCTTTCCTTTGCACATTGAGTGCTGGGTATTTTATTTTATATATATAGAAGGTGGCAGGAGGAAGAATAGTACAATTATTAGAGAAAAGAGGTTCAGATCTCATGGTTCTAAATTTAAATCTCAGCTTGAATACTTTCTAACCAAGTAGTCAGACAAGTTACTTAACTTCCTAAGCCTCTTAAGCATTACGTACATTTTTAATTTCTCAAGCCTCTCTAAGCATCATCTATGAATGGGAGAATTAACACTTTGTTCTTAAATTTAAATAGGGCAGCATATGTGGTGTTATATGCACTCATTAAACTAGTTGATACTGATTATATGATAGCTAATTTTAAAGGAAAATTATGTTCATAAACAAAGAAATGGATCCCTACAATTCAAGTTGTTTTATTAATGATAATATCTGGGGCCCAGAAGCCTTCTGGATCTTTCCAAATGACAATAAAAAGAAGTAGCTATTTTGCCCACCCAAAATCTAGTTTACCTTTTATATTTACATCCCAATCACTCCCACTCGCCTTTGGCATCCAACATCTCACCACTTTCTTTCCTTTCCAACTGCTGATGTTCCTGCCTCTGATACTGGTTTCTATTTCAGTGTTTAAATACTTGGAATCCACTGTTTGCAGCCACCTTCTATACATAAAAGAACCCAGCACTCAATGTGCAAAGGAAAGATGTTTATTTCCAGGGGCTTGGGAGATGGTGTAATAATAAGGGGCAGATTACATGTGTGATCAATTTTGGCCTTTTGCATGTCAATTAACATATCACACTTGGATGTTTTATTGATGTGAAATCCTATAGAGGGATGTTATTGTGCTCATATTTTAATGTCTTAGGGGTCAGAATCTTGCTCACAGATATCCACTGGCATATATTCAAATGCAGAATTGCTGGCTTTATCATTTTAAATGATTTAAGCCAATGAAAGGACACTGCATCTGTTTGCTCAATAGTCAATTGAAATGGTAACGGTTAGCTGAGTGCATCTCCCTTGAAAGTCTCTTCCCCTCTCGTGCCAATTACAGAATATGAAAGGTGCACTTCGCATAGCTTGCTCGGGATAATAAATCACTAAATTGGAAGCTTCGGTTACCTTGCTGATTTTGATAAGAAAATTAATAGAATTAGCAGCTTATCTGCCCAACCAGGAGATTCACATTATGAAAAGAAGCAGCAGCGGTTGGGGGAGGAGGGGGGCGGGTTGTGGAGAAAGAGAAAGAAAAGAAAAGAAAAAGAGAGAAAACTGTTTCCATGGCCCAGGTTGCCTCTGTTTCTTCCTGATGACAGAAAGACCGTTTGCATAGTTTTGGGGCCCCCTATGGAGATACAGCTCTGCGGAAACCATGCAAGAAGCACTATCAATTATAGTCTACTTGTTCTGTTTTCATGCATAATTAAAGAGGGATCAGACATTAAGTAAGTCCAGCAGTGGCCCTACTGCTGATAAACAAAAATCCTAAACAGTCAAAAATCGAAAATCAGTGAGATTGAGATTATTTCCAAAAAGAGGATTTACTGTCCGCAGTAGAGGGAGTATCACAGCACCTCTCTTCTTTTTGTCTAGGGAAGGGTAATTGCAATAAAGCTGCTGTCTCTAAACTGAATGCAAAGACACGAGTCATTTGTTTAAAAATATCCTTAGTAACCTGCTCCTTTTTTCCTTAAATATATATGAAAATCTGTAATTATTTCTTTGAAGACCATTTTTCAACAGCTGTAAATGATAATGAGCCAATCACTGTGTGCTCTTTTTTTCTCCAGCGCTGCAGAACTCCCCATTCAAAGCAATTAATTGATATTTGTAAAGTGCTTTGAAACTGAGAAGTGGAGCCTCATAAGTGCTAAATATTTTTCTTGCTGTTGCTGCATTAGGAAAACCGTGCCCTCTTCAGACAAGCCTCAGAAGAACAGCAGTAATTCTAAGTGTCTAAAACAATCATCAAGACACCCCAAAGAAAATTCAGATTAGCAGACCTTCTGAAGAAACATCAGAGGTTAATTACTAAAGATAACTTCACTGGAAATTATATATCGAGTGTTGAGCAGAGGAGCTCTTTAGCTGTCTGCTACATTTATCATTTTCACACATTTGTAACAGTGTGTCAGCTTGCACCACACTGTTTCTTAAAACACACTTCTTAAGCAATATGTGTTTGAGAATATAGTGCTTGTTTGTACAACATGTCTAAATAGACTTTCATGGATTATCAGGCCACTTAGAGAAGGTTTGGAATTGTATGACTGGGTCACAGAGTCCGACACGACTGAGCAACTTTCACGTTTAGGTGGAAAATCACCCAACTGAACTGAAAGACACTCTAGATTATCAAGAATATTTCTTATTTTCTGGCAATATGTAGATTTGGGGAAGTGCTTGAGCCTTAGATATTGCTGTGGTTTCCAACAGACCTCATTGCTTTCATGACATATTTCAATTTTTTTTAATCTTTACTGAAATATACACCACTGCTATTTACATCATTGACAGTTTGGTCAAAAGAAAGGTTGATCCATTGACAGTTTCAAAGCAAAAGGTAAAAGAGAATCTGTATAGAGATATCTCACAGAGATAGCTACAATTGAAATATTATTTCTTGGGGCAATAACTCTGGAGATGGAGTCATAAACCTGCTGGTATCCATTGCTGTTAAGAAGAGCTATGGTAGCAAAATTCTGTCCCAGTCATAGACCTAGCACATTAATAGGTTTTTCTCCAGATCCTGAAAAGCAGCAGATTATTTAAAAATAATATGTTGTTAACTAATTAATTGTTGACCATCCAATCCATTTTTTACTGATAAATGAAAGAAATTACAGATGGTTAGTACTACCACACATTTTGAAACCTAAGATTTATATTTGTGAGTCAAACAATGAAACCAGTGAGCATTTAGCATAACAAAATTCTGCAGAGGAATAAAAAAATCACAGAATACTACTTAATAACCACATATGAGGCAATCCATTAATTTTTGTGTCATTAAAATAAAAATTGCAATCCACGCAGTTTGCTTTTTAAAGCTTGTAGCCATGCTTTAAAAACGTCACTCTTATTATAAGAAGACAATATTTTCAAAGTAGATGATTTCTGTAAAGACTCTGAACACTAAGTAAGTAAGTGAAGTCACTCAGTCATGTCCAACTCTTTGCGACCCCATGGACTGTAGCCTATCAGGCTTCTCCATTAAATTTAAGGTTTTAAAATCCTATAGTCAATTTAACTATCCAAACAAAACTACAAAGTTTTATAAAATTAAAGCAAGAACCTGAGGGTCCTTTTTCTGTCATCCTACCTGTTCCAAAGTTGGCAAATAGGGCCAAACTTAATTTCTCTCTAATAATGCAGGAGTGACATAAAAAGACTGATGGGAACTTCTCTGAGTGTTCAATGGCTAAGACTCCACGCTCCCAATTCAGGGTGCCCAGGTTCAATCCCTGGTCAGGGAACTAAATCCTACATGCCACAATTAAGAGTTTGCATGCTGTAACTAAAGATCAATGGCACCCCACTCCAGTACTCTTGCCTGGAAAATTCCATGGACTGAGGAGCCTGGTGGGCTACAGTCCGTGGGGTCGCAAAGAGTCAGACAGGACTGAGCAACTTCACTTTCACTTTTCTTTTTCATGCATTGGAGAAGGAAATGGCAACCCACTCCAGTGTTCTTGCCTGGAGAATCCCAGGGACAGGGGAGCCTGGTGGGCTGCTGTCTATGGGGTCACACAGAGTCGGACACGACTGAAGTGACTTAGCAGCAGCAGCAGCAACTAAAGATCATACACGCTGCAACAAAGATCGAAGATCTCAAGTGCTGCAAGTAAGACCCAGCGCAGCCAAATAACTTTTTAAAAAGAGGACATGAGTGAGCCTTCTAAGTGAAACAAAGAAGGAAATAATATTAGAGCTCCTCTCTTTCCAAATTACATAAGAAATCTAATGTAATTGCTTGGAACAAGAGTATACGCTTTTAGAATATTTATATACTTTCTCCTAACTTATTTTACACTAGTGTCTCTCCTGCAAAGAAGTGGTTTTATTTAAAATGCTGAACCTAAACAATTTTAACAGTACCTCTTCTGTGGAGTCATGAAACATAAAAGAATTACCAGACCAACTTTTCCTCCAAATGGAGCTAGGTTTTAGCTTTAAGCTATGAAAATCAAATCACAAGATCATGTAACTGGAAAAAAAAATGGATTTGAGGGAAAAGATAGGAAACAAATTTTGTTGCTAATTTAATTTGGGGCTGGGACTTTACAATAATAAGCAGATTTGATTTAATCCTCACAATACTGAAAAAGAGGTATCGTTGTCCACATTTAAAAAGTGAGAAATCTGAGGTTCTTGAATCCAGAAATGACCCTGAAATTTGGATTTAGGACTGTCTCCAGAGTGCCTGCACTCCCACTATGCTGCGCTGTCTCCATGCCTGCTAAAGCCAAACGTTCAAGTTGATTGCCTTTAATAAACCACATGCAAAGCAAGAGACATCAGTGCACTGTTTGTGATTAAATGACTGTATCTTCTGTCACAATCTCCTTAATGAAGTGGCAATACTGGCTTTATCATTAGCTGCTCAAGAAAGAGCAAATCGCTGGGTGGCATCACCCAGGTGTCTGACTCATCACTTATAACAGTTTCCCTTAAGGCACCAAACAAATTCAACCTCGAGAACAGTTTTCATCCATTCCCGGATGAGCACACCTGCAAGACTCAGCACATTTGTTCTGCATAATAATAAAATTAGATTATACCTATTTCATAGAAGCAATAAAAAGCTAATACTTCATAAAGTACCATCTAATAAGTTCTTTTTTTAATCATGAATCAACTAATATGCTGACCAAGAAATCTCGGAAATAGCCTAGTGAATACTACTCCTTACCTCATAATTTACTTTCTGCCTCTGCTCATTCTCCACAGATGAACTGAAATCTCACATGAGGCGTGTTGAGCCTGTGCTCATAAATTTAAGTTGGCCTGTAAATTGTGATACCAAAAGGTCAATACAACAGAACTAAATTCTTCCTTCATAAGCTCAAAACTTCCCAGGTTCATTAAAAACAAACCATGAACAAACACACCTGTTCTAGAAACGTGCCAGTGTGTTCAGAACTAGATCATGATTGCATTGCTGTGTCTACAGTAAAAAGGCATGGGGATATTCAGTGAGCAATACACACTTTCCTCAAAATCCCTCTAAAATAGAGCTCAACAAGAACAAAGATGAAATAATCCTGTTAAATCTTCTGGAAATTGTCAAGGGTTTAATTTCAGATTATGACTCTCAGCCCAGGATCTCTTTAACTGCACATATAAATAATAATAACTGTCTTCAGTGCCTTTCCACTATCAGGCAATGTTATGTTTTTAGTACAGGACTGGCTGATCCTGACAGGACTGCTCTTACACACAGATGAAGAGTCTTTCATCCACAGTTTTATTTGAGTGCCACTGTAAAAAGATGATTTGTGCGTCCCCCCAAATTCATATGTTGAAGTCCTAACCCCTAGTACCTCAAAGTGTGATCTTATTTGGAAACAGGGTCATTACAGAGGCAACAGAGTTAAAACTAGTCATTGAAGTAACCTACTATCTGACTGGTATCCTTATAAAAACGGGAAATATGCACATAGACACACAGAGGAGAGCGAGAATGAGGGCACGAGGGAAAAGACCGTCAGGTAATTAGAGTGATGGGTCTACAAGTCAGGAACGCCAGGGGTTGCCAGCAAACACCAGAAGAGGCAGGGATGGTTCTCCTCTAGAACCACGGCAGAAAGCAAGCCCTGCCGACAGCTTAGACTTCTAGACTCCGTAACTGTGAGACCATAAAAGTCTGTCGTTTCAATCCCCTCAGTCATTGGTACTTTGTTGTACAACCCTAGGAAACCACTACAGTCAACACTGTGACTCCATTTCTCCAATGCCTGTTTCTCCTGGGAAGAGAAAACCTTATTACAGGAGTAGAAAACTAATTCCAACTTACGTTCCAATTCTGACGAAATGTTAGGAACTCCTGGAGTTCTGTGTCAAGAAAGGTTCTTAGCTCAAACCCAGGATCAGCAACAACAAAAACTGCACACCATGGCTGTTGACTTTAGGTGCTGGAGGATCCGTGTTGAAATGAGACCACACCTTTGCCATGACTACATTAAAGCAATATATCAGTCATCAACACCTCAGTATAAATTATTTTCTCAAGTCTTTCCAGCATAGACTAGATGAGAGTAGAATTTGGAGGAGAAGGTTAAAAGATTTAGAGAAATAAGTATTTCCCTGAAGGAAACAGGCCTTGAGAAGAGCCCTATGTAGCCTGGGATTGCATGAAGACCCTGAAACCCAGGGATATTGAAAAGATGTTCAGAAAAAATGAGAAAGGACTCCCTCTTTCACTTACATCACAGTTTTGTCCACCAAGCCTTGCTGCTTATCTCATTCAGGCTATATATCTTCTGTAATAAATAAAGACAGAAGCTAGATTCTTATCCAACTGCAATGGCCTATCATTATAGAATACAAAGCAATATTTTTGTCACTTTGTAGTTCTATATTAATTATTGTATATTACAGTAATTAAAACAGTCAGGGCATTGTTGCAAGAAAATAGAGGACCCATGTTTATAAAGAAATAATTATATAATAAGAAATATAAAGAAATAATTATATATACAAATCAGAAGAAGAGGATAAAAATTCAATAAATAGTAATAAGTCATTTTGCTAGTCACCTAGAAAAAAACTAAGA
>SJYC01003433.1:0-39552 GCA_006408675.1 Madoqua kirkii | reverse complement strand
TTTCATCAAGAGGCTTTTGAGTTCCTCTTCACTTTCTGCCATAAGGGTGGTGTCATCTGCATATCTGAGGTTATTGATATTCTACACTACTGGGATATAAAAGTGATGCAAAACATACAAAAAGCTCTGTCTCAAAAGCGCTTACATTCTGCAGATATCTGTTTACATATATATATATATATATATATATATACACATGTGTGTGTATATAGATAGATAGATAGATGGATGTTCACCAATCATCCGTCAAACAAATCTTTGGTGACTGCGCCAGACACCATGCTGTAATTAGCTAGCTATTCAATGGTAAACAGAAGAGATTTGGTCCCTGTCCTCATAAAGCTTATGGTCTAGTGAAGAGACAAAAAAGCAACAAAAAAGAACAATAACTGTTCATTAAAATTTATAATCAAGTAAAATTATTAACAGAGGTTATCTGGTTAGTGATATGTCTAACGTGTTTTCCTTAATTGATTTTTTACTTTATTGTTTGAGGTTTTTATAATAAGTATGCTATATCATTTCAAAAATAATACAGTTAGTCTCAAAAAGTTGTCAGTAATGAAATGGATAAAATTTAATTCATATTTTCTATTGAATACATAATCCTAATGGATTTAGAATAGCAGACAATCTCTGTATTTTTCACAGTAATTTGCTTCATCTTTAAAACTGTACACCTAAAATAAAAGGTCTTACTATTCACCAACTAAATAAACAAACAAACAAACAAAAAATCCTTGACTTTGGGATGAGGAATTTAGCTAAGGACAAAAGAAATTTAATTTTTCTGCATTTATACACTAATCTCAACTGTAAAACAAAGTGCTTAAGAAAGCATTGCAATCAATGACTGACAACCATTTGAGATAACCGACTCCAAAAATAATTCTTTATTTTTATTTTGAAATGGAAGTGTTTAGTAGAAATGTGACTTTCCCCCAAAGAGAGGGTTAGCCTTTGCCCTTGGCTTCTGGAAGGTAATCTCTGTCATATCTGAAACTGAAAGTGTTAGTCTCTCAGTCATGTCCTGACTCTTTGCAACCTCATGGACTGTAGCCTGTCAGGTTCCTCTATTCATGGACTCCTCCAGGCAAGAATATTGGAGTGGGTAGCCATTCCTTTTTCCAGGGGATCTTCCCAACCCAAGGATTAAACCCAGGTTTCCTGCATTGCAGGCAGATTCTTTACATCTGAGTCATTGGGGAAGCTCCTCATACCTAAGGGGAGTATCTTTGTTTAGGGTGGAGGCTGGCCACCCCTAACAATCTTTGGTTGGGGGCTGGCCACATCAGAAAAAGCAATGTGTGATTTAGGTGTGAGCTTTGGGTCACATATTATCAGTCAATCAGGTGACTGAGTTCAGTCAAAAGGGCAATCAGTCATGCCTATAAAATGAAGCTCCAATAAAATCTGTGGATATCAAAGCTCAGGTGAGCATCCTGGCTGGCAGTACTCTGTGTGTATTGTCATACATTGATACCGGAAGGGCACTGTGTCCCTAGAACAATAGAAACTTCACGTTCAGTTCACTCTCAGACTCTGCCCTAAGCACCTCTCCTTCCTGCTGATCTTAATCTATATCTTTTCCAAATAATAAGCATAAACATGCATATGGTCTGCTCCATGAATTCTTACAAGTCTTAGCAAAATATGGAACTAGAGGATGGTTTTGAGAATACCCTCAAACTGACAGTTGGTATCAGAAGGGAGGGTGGGCCTGTGGAGGTCTGTGCCCTATGAACCTGTGGGGTGTGTAACTCTGTGTAGGGCGCATTCAGAGGAAGAAGAGAAGACGGTGTGTTGTGGAACTTCAGCTCTCCATTTGAGATGAGACTACATTCTCCCTTTGCTTCTTTTGAGTCTCAAACATCATTCACCAGATTTAACAGAAGGAATGACTACATAGTACCTTTCGATTTTACAAAGATGCACAACTATTCTGATGAAAGGTATGTCTTTAGGGCACATTTTCATACACTATTTTCATATTTTATCTGTAACTTTTCATAGGAAGATTTTATACAATCTTTTTCTCTTTTAATATATGAGAAGCAAGTAAGAAATCAAAGTCTCAAATCAATGCACTTCCTTGATGCAAAGAGCACAAATTTGGCCAAAATATTTTCCGGACAGCTTTTAAATGAGTTAAAGGAAAACATGTTTCATTTGATTTTTCTGACTTATTCCATTTTTTAAATGTTTGCTAGAACACTAACTTTTAGATAAATTCCTTTTTTTTTTTTTTTTTTTTTTTCCAAAAAGAGCCACAAAGACTTTGTCTCTGTGAAGGTTTACATGAGTGCGCATGTCTATCTCTGAGTTGTTGAGACCCTGGAGAGTTAACAACTTCTACTGAACCTTTCTTGGAAGCAGCCTTGGGCTTTTCATAATGGCAACCTCTAGTCCATTTATCTTTAAGGTAGGAGAAAATCCCTAAAGCTTAGTCTGTCATTTCCTTAGAGATTGCCCTAGTGGCCCCACCAATCAGATGTGGATATATCATAAATCTTAGGTCATCCAGGCCACTATTTTTTAAATATCAAAAAATAATCCAGGAAAATTAACACAGTGAACTTTCATTAACAATCTGGTCTGGAACTCAAAAGTCTTTCCTCCATGCCTACATTTAACCTGCAGAAGTCTTTTATTATTAGTTTTGAATGCTTGAATTCAGGATAGATTCAACCTCTAGAAACTCAGTCTAGTTCTGAGCTTGTCCTTGACTCCAAGTTCCAGTCCCTAGCACTTGAAAAGATCAGGTGCAATTCAATTATGAAGTCGTGTCTGACTTTTTGAAGTGTAAATCCACTGCACTTGAAAATGGCAAGTGTAAAATCCATTCTTAGAAAGCACTTGACATTTTCACATACAGCTTTACAGCCATGGAAATGTGAGGAAATAGCCAAGAATGTTTTTTTTAAAAAAGGAAAGAAAAAAGAATACAAGTTCTTATGCTTGGTCAGGAGCAGAGGCCTGATTTTTAGTTCTTTGTTTTACTGAGAAATTAGAGTTTCTTTAAAAGATGTGCTTTGTAAAACTCATCTCTGTAAGCTGATTTTTCCTTATAGCATTTAACTTCTGGTTTGCTTGCCGTAATATCACAGGCTTTTCTCTTCAGGTTATCTTGATGTCTTTATTTTGTGTTTGCAGTCTGAAATAATCATATAGATCAGAGGTTGACAAACTTTGTCTGTAAAGGGCCAGAGAGCAAACATGTTTAGCTTTGTGAGCCAGCTGATATCTGCAACAATACCATAGCATTAAAACAGCAATTGACAATAAGTAAAAAAAATAAACGTGGCTGTGTTCCAAAAAAACTTTATTTATACACACTGAAAGTTGAATTTCAGGTGATGTTCACATGCCATAAGATACTATTCTTCTTTTGATTATTCTTCAACTATTAAAAAAAAAGCTATTAGTAGCCTGCAGGCTATACAAATAAAGGCAACGGACTGGATTTGGCCCCCTAGTCATAGGCTGCCAACCCCTGATATAGAAGGCAAAGGTAATTTAACAAAATAAAGCATAAACGGGACTTCCCTGATGGTCCAGTGGTTAAGAATCTACCTTCAAACACAGAGGAGGTGTGATGGATCCCTGGTAGGGGAGCTAAGATCTCATGCTGTGGGGCAACTAAGCCTCACTGCACGGCAACTAGAGAAAGGCTGAGTGATGCAATGGAGACCCAGAACAGCCAAAAAATTTTTTTAAATAAAACATAAATGGCAGTGCACATGATCTGAAGTTTTACACATTCTGTGGAAAAGATTGCCAGAGATCCTCAGTTGTTCCGACTCTTTGCAATCCCATGGACTGTAACTCACCAGGCTCTGCTGTCCATAGAATTCTCCAGGCCACAATACTGGTGGATAGCCTTTCCCTTCTCCGGGGAATCTTCCCAACCCAGGGATGGAACCCGGGTCTCCCACATTGCAGGCAGTCTCTTTACCATTTGAGCCATCAGGGAAGCCCTATAATATCCTCAGTATCTCTGAGTACAAGTAAGCCAGCAAGTCCATTTGACTCCATCAGTGGTTCGATTAGCTGTTTATCCTGCTAAAGTGGGCCAATCAGTGCTTTGGCCTGCCTTGCCCTGCTCCTCTGACACGCTGCAGCCCTGATACTAAGAGTTCCAGCCCCATCTAAGCACCATCCTTTTGCCAGAAGCAGCAGCATCAGGTGGTACAGCAGAAACGCTGGACCTCAGGCTCCATCCCCACACCTCCCAGATCAAAATCTGCACATTACTGAATGAAGCCAGACCAAAAAGCTCAGATATTGTGTGTGTGACTCCATTTATTTGTGTGACTCTGCTTATTTGAAACATAGAGAATACATATATAGAAGACAGAAAGGAGACTGGTAATTGCCAGAGTCTGGGAGAAGGTGAGAATGAGGAGTGACTGCTTGATGGGTACTGGATTTCCTTGATGGGGAAATATCTTAGAACTAGATGGAGGTGATGATTGTACAACAGTTTGAACATACCACATGCCATTTGATTATACCCCTTAAAATAGTTAATTATTAATTTTGTGTGTGAGTTTTACCTCAATAAAAAGTTCAAAAAAAATTGTACATTTTAAGACCTGCCCCCCAGGTGATTTATATACACATTAAAGTTTGAGGAATCAGTTCTACTAGATGAAATATCAGGTGTTTCTAGTCATTTTCAGTCTGGCTTATAGAAACACTGGATTTTCA
The DNA here is from genome assembly GCA_006408675.1 of Madoqua kirkii. Lineage (NCBI taxonomy): Eukaryota > Metazoa > Chordata > Mammalia > Artiodactyla > Bovidae > Madoqua > Madoqua kirkii. Next base: position 34,842 of record SJYC01003433.1, on the reverse strand, counting down.
ACACAAAGGAACAGCACTCCATGCATTGATACTGATGCACATAGCAACTCAATATTAATGGTTACCTAAATACTGTTGATACATTTACTAAACCTTGGGTTTAGGAAATGAATGTTAAAATCATCTTATTCTTTAAACTCTTATTCCAGATTTGCTCTACATATTCAATGCGGAAATTCTAGGACCTATGAAATATCAAATACGTTTCTCCTATTAAATTCGAGTTTGTGCAACTCTTTTCTTATTCCAAAAGCTGTTCCCTAGCACCACCTATTTCTTCCTGATATTTATTCAACTATAACATTCTTTAATTTTTTTTTAACTTTTACAGATTAACTCTCCAGAAGAAGTGTTACCCTACTTGATATTCAGTATATATTTTCTTGTGACAGCTTTATGGTACAATTAAACTTCATACATTTTTTCAGCCCTCTCTGAATATGCATTAGAAATCCAGCCATCATAATTCTAAGCCAATTGGCTTGATTTGCTTTTTTAAGCCCACATCTCACAAGCCTGCTACATTTCCATACATTCCTTTCCCATCTGTACTCCATCCACCTGGCAAAGTTATTGATTGTCTGACAGTGAAGAAAACCACAGGGCATTGACAGTCAAAATATAATTTCCATTAGAAAGCCTTATTGAAAATATAAAATCTATATTTAGACTCTGTATTTTAATATGCCAAACTGTACAGTGGTGCCTGTTTAATCCAGGTCACAGAAGAAACTGAAAACTAAATATCAACAGCAGACTGGACCTGCAGTTTTCAAAATTATTATCAGAGGTTAGCATATAAGAAATTATCATATCGTACCATATGAGAGAAAATCCTGATGTTTAGATGGACTAAGTAACTTAATAAGGCTCATTTGGATGCAAAAATAAATGAGCATCAAGTTAACATTAACTTTTAATGCTTGCCATTTTATGTTAATTCATATTTTTAAATTATGGCTGATTCTTTGCAATCAGTCTATGGCTAATTATATCTCCAACATGTAAATCTGATGGAGTGCTGGGACCAAGAACAACAAAAAATATCCAACAAAGACATTGGAGACTCAGAACTGTCATGTGCCCTTGTCAACAGGCAACACCCAGCCTGCAAAGCAAACCTCAAGCACTGAAATTCTGTCACCATTCTTTCTCAAAGATCAAAGCTTAGTGTGCTTAACCATGGAAACCATATTGATGTGCCCTGTTTGCAAATGTTTTCCCTGAATTTTTTTATCTTTGCAATTGATGACTCTATCCTAAGACACAAGACCTATATGTTAGGTAGAAATAGACTGGATTATTAAGTAACCTCCAAGCTGAAACAATCTAAATAAGAAATCTGGAATTAAATACATCCTCCCACCCAACACTAAGTTTCTATGTGCTTTCAAGACACAAAAATTCCCACAGTTATAAAAAGATACCCAGATCCAGCTCTCTTAATGAAGATGTATTCTAATAGCACATTCTCATCAGAACCTTCAGTTCAGTTCAGTTCAGTCGCTCATCTCTGTCCTACTCTTTGCGACCCCATGAATTGCAGCACACCAGGCCTTCCTGTCCATCACCAACTCCCGGAGTTCACTCAGACTCACGTTCATCAAGTCAGTGATGCCATCCAGCCATCTCATCCTCTGTCATCCCCTTCTCCTCCTGCCCCTAATCCCTCCCAGCATCGGAGTCTTTTCCAATGAGTCAACTCTTCGCATGAGGTGGCCAAAGTACTGGAGTTTCAGCTTTAGCATCATTCCTTCCAAAGAAATCCCGGGGCTGATCTCCTTTAGAATGGACTGGAATAATGCAAAAACTGACAATTTACTGATGGTCTACCCCAAACCAGCATGTTGTGAACACTATTTCTCTCACTTACTCTCCACAACAACCCTGATGAGAAAACTGAAAGATATTTACCAAAGTTTCCAAGCTACTAAGTGGCCAAAGCAGAGCTGTCTGATTTTAGAACCAGTTAGATGTGGGCTGTTCAAATCCAGATGCTACAAATTTAACAAATGTTTATATATCCGTTATCCACTAGCTTTAAGAATACAACTCCCACATTTCACAGGTTAAAACACTGAGACCCAAAAAGATTAAGCAATTTGCCCAAGGTTGCATAAAGATAATGGCCATTCCAGCACCAGAATACAGATCTCCTATATGCTCAGCCATCTCTTACCTTCTACATCTTTAATGTGTATTGAGTCACCTGGGGGCCTTGTTACAATGCATGTTCTAATTCAGTGGGCCTAGGAAGGGCCTCAGGCTTCCCTGGGGGCTCAGCAGTGAAGAATCTGCCTGAAATGCAGGAGATCCAAGTTCGATTCCTGGGTCAGGAAGATCCCCTGGAGGAGGGTATAGCAACCCATTCTACTATTCTTTCCTGGAAAAATTCCATGGACAGAGGAGCCTGGCAGGCTACAGTCCACAGGGTTGCAAAGAGTTGGACAAAGACTAAAGCAACTGAGCATGCTCACACAGGAAGGGCCTCAGGTCCCGCATTTCTGCTAACTACCTAGGTGAAGATGGGGCCCGGAGCCAATTCTCCATACCGCACTGCTATCACCACTGATGATGTGAAGTGAAATCTCTCAGTTGTGCCTGACTCTTTGCAACACCATGGACAGTAGCCTGCACTAAGCTCCTCTGTCCATGGGATTTTCCAGGCAAGAGTACTGGAGTGGGTTGCCATTTCCTTTTCCAACCACTGATGATGAATAGACCTAAATAGAGCTAAAAGACCTGGAGATGCACCTCAGGATCTTAGCTAGGAGAAATGACAGCACAAATATTGTTCATTGACCACTAAGATGACCAACTCATCTCAATTTGGCATTGAAAGTTCCACATCCTGGGAAAACCCCAGTCCCTGGGAAACCGATATGGTTGTTCTTTCTATTGTCAACTGGTTTATATACCACACCTAGGTGAAAGTGAAATTGCTCCATCCTGTCCAACTCTTTGTGACCCCATGGACTGTAGCCTACCAGTCTCCTCAGCCTATGGAATTTTCCAGGCAAGAATACTGGAATGGGTTGCCATTTCCTTCTCCAGGGGATACCACACCCAACACAGCACTAAATTGGGAGAAATACTCAATATGGATTGGAAGAGAGGAGGCAAAAGGGAGAGGGCTTAAGACACTGCAGTGGGGGTGGGGGGTGCACACGTGTAGTCACCCAGGCCCCAAACTCAGAAGAGTTCCTCACTTTGCTTCGTGTTCTGCTCTTATTGTCTTGAAATTCTGAATTTTTTTTTACTGAGATATAATTCATATACCATAAAATCCCCTTTTTAAAGTATATAATTCAATGTTTTTAGTATATTCAAAAGCTTGTGCCACCATCACCACAACTTAGTTCCAGAACGTTTTCTTTGCCCAAATGGAAATTCAGAATCCATTGGCAGTCATGCCCCCATTCTCCCCTCCCTCAGGCCCTGATACCACTAATCTAACTCCTGAGGACTCATATTCTGAACATTTCATCACATTGGAATCCTATAATATATGGCCTTTGTATGTGGCTTCTTTCACTTAGCATGTTTTTGAGGTTCCTTCATGTTGTAGAATGTATCAGTACTTCATTCCTTTTATTGCTAAATGGTATCCCACTGTATGGTTACAATATGTCCATTCCATGGATATATTCATGTTTTGTTTATCCCATCAGTTGATGGGTCCTTGGGTTGTTGTCACTGTTTAGTAGGTGGCAGTAGTAGTAGCTGCTCAGTCATGTCTGACTCTGTGACCCCACGGACTGTGGCCTGTGAGGCTCCTCTGTCCATGGGGATTCTCCAGGCAAGAATACTGGAGGGGATAGCCATTCCCTTCTCCAGAGGATCTTCCCAAACCAGAGATTGAACCCAGGTCTCATGCATTGCAGACAGATTCTTTACCATCTGAGCTTCACTTTTTGGCTATTATGAATAACGCTGCTATGAAGATAAGTTTTTGTGTGAACATATGTTTTCAATTCTCTCTACTAGAAATAGAATCATATTATCTTCCTGGATAATATGGATCATATAGTAACTCTATGTTTAACTTTTTGATGGAATGCTAGACTGTTTTCCAGTGTTAGTAAATTTTACATTTTCAGCTACAGTGTGTGAGGGTTCGTCTTCCCATATCCTTGCCAACATTTGTTATTATCCATCCTTTTTATTATAGCTGACCTAAAGAGATTGAGGTGGTATTTCATTGTCATTTTTATTTGCATGAAATTCTTAATAAAGTTTGAACAAGTGGCCCTCATTTTCATTTTACCTTGGGCCTTGCAAACGACGTATTGCTCTTAACTGGACAAAATAAATGTAAAAGGAAATATCAGCACCCAGGGTCTACAGTCCTTCCTTGTTTCTCCCAGGCACACAAAAAGCTGTGGTGTTGAATGAAGAATAAACCCCCCTGTTTCTGACATACCCATCAGACACTTTGGAGTAACTGTTGGGTTCATTATCAGGCGAGACCTACTAGGATTTCAGTTCACCTGCTTCCCTAAGCCTCTGGACATTTCATGCCCCCCCCCCCCACTTACCCATTAAACTTGAATTCCTTCAAGTGAGAGGGAACTAAGTCTTTAACTGTTTATTCAACAACAGTTTTCTATTTACCTACTGGGCAGTGAGTTAGAACTGGGGATACCATAGCAAGCAGTTTCAAGTCCCAGGATTCTCAAAGCTGATAAACGCCTGACCTCAAAGACCTGCTTGGGACTTCCACGGCAGTCCAGCAGTTAAGGCTTCATGCTTCCACAGCAGGAAGCATGGGTTCAGTTCCTGGTTGGGGAACTAAGATCCTGCATGCTGCATAGTGTGCCAAAATAAAACAATAAACAAACAACAAGCAAACAAGACCTGTTTGATTTACCATATCCATGAATACCCATTCACATTAAATCAACATTAACAATATTTTTCCAACAAATGAAAATTTCCAACAAAATCAGTCTCTGATGGAAGATAAGGAAAAAAGGTATGGAATGCCTTAAGTCAGAGGAGGGGGGAATCTGTGAAGACATAACATAAAATGAAAAGTAGAGAAAGACAGAAGGCTGAAATATTTCATACTTTTGCTAAACAGTAGCCCTGTTTGCTTACATCTGGGCAGGGCTGAGAACCACTCTGCTGAAGGATGTTTCTGTCTTGCCAAATGCCTAGAGGCAGTTCTGCCTGGCTTGAATTATGAAGATGAAATTGGAACATATTTTTTTTCCACACTGCTTCTTTCCCTGAGGATTTGTTAATTGAGGTATCACCTCTCAAGAATCATTGAGTAAAACTAATATATTACATTGCATGTTTCTGATTTCCACCAGAGCAATTATTTCACAATGTGAATTAAAGGGAAGACCATGCTCTTGAGCACGTCAAATAGAAAGCAGTTTATTCAGGACCAAATGGGGAAGAGGTTGATTTCCCTAATTTACACACTGGAATTAGACTTTATTTCATTTCTTTATCCTATTTCTAGAAATGAAATCATAAATTTCTCTTGATGGGTCAGCACAAATTAGTTTTAAGTGTTCATAATTCAGTTATCTTGTTGTGTCTTTGAGTAGCATTCAGTCAAAGTTGATTACATAACCTTGTAACATCCAAAATTGTACACTTAACCCTTTTCAATATCCTGGAATGGTTACTTCCTATCTAGAAAGATTATAAAATAACCTGATACAATTTTCAGGGTTTCCTAGACTCCTAGCAACTTAGAAAAGTGCAAATGAAGGTCCTTAAGCATTTTTATATTTCTGAAAGTCCAGTGAAAATCAAACTAATACATCTGCAGAAGACAAAAACAACAAAAAGTTTGTGATGGACTCTAATTACATTGTTTCCTACATTCACTGAATATTTGGACTGACAAACATGTGTTGCTGCTGTCATATATATATATATATATATCATTACTTAATAAAATTATTTTGTAGATATTTTTTAACTGGATACATGAGGAAGGTGTCAATCACTAAAAGGGTTCTTAATATTGAGAACTGTGGGGAAAACCTGGAATAGACCAAAAACATCACAAAACTCTATTCCTTTAGCAGCTCTTGCTTTAGAATGCAAAGCCGTTCAGGAATTCTTGTTCTCACCTTCTCATCCCTATTCACAGGTTATTCCCACTCACAGTCACTCCCACCTGGGACCTAGAATGGCTCCTGCCTGAAAATAGGGCTTACAGGCAGGTTTTTTTTGTAAGCTGAATAATCAAAATGATGCAGTGTTGATATATTTTCTTGGCAATATCAACTTAGATTTCACTTTTTAGTTTTAACAATAACTGCTTTCTCTCAGCTCACTGGTGGAGCCCCTGAAATGAAAGCCCCCTAAAATACCAATGGGCATCCTTGTTGTAGGAAAGGTTTGAGCAAAGATAGCTATGATTTATTTGGTGTTTCTTTAGGGGGAAGTTCTAGACCAGGCTAGTGAAATTTCTGGAGTTGGGGCTTTATTAAGAGATTTTGATCATGTGTTAGGAGTGAACCTTATCAAAGAGCACCCAGGCTCATGGAAGCAGGCTTAAATATGTATGTCATAACAAAGGCAGGTAGGTAAAGACAGGAATGAGCCATTCCCTCTAGATAGAAGACACTGGAGCAACAGTATCAGTGTGCTCTCTCTGTCAAGAGTAGTAGCAATAATAATAACAGTACTAAGAAGAAAGCAAGTGTTTCATTAATACTTTGCTTTCCTGCTCCCCCCACCCAAAACTGAAAGGCTTCATAGAAATCTGCCCCCACTGGAGTTTACCACTCACAGGGAGACATAAACTAGCAAAAGCAGACTCTGGTATAGAGCTTTGGCTACACTGTGTGACAGGTAAACAAAAGCACTTCATCTCTGGCAAACAGCCTCTGAGGCATATAGTTTCAGACACTGCAGGGCCAGAGAGAATAGAAAAGGTTGGATGCTGTTTTGTTTTGTTTCACTTAGTAAATACAGTTACCATGAGCCATAAATATATGTTATTTATATCCTAAATTTTTTTAATTCTTTATTCTATAGGCAATAAAAAACCATTAAAGTTTTCTGAAGAAGCAAATGACAATCTTAAACTTGCGTGTAAGAAGATAAGGCTGGTGGCTGTATGAAGGATGAATGGGCTGATGGAGAGACTGTGGGTGAGGCAGATAAGGAGCTTCTGCAAAAGATGGTGCCAGGCCAAGGTAGGGTAAAGGCAGATAGTGGCTGGAGGTAACAGATAAAAGAAACATGGAGAAGAATAAAAATCACTAGCAGTTAGCTGCTGATTAGGAGTGAGAGAAAGGGAGGCAGAGCAATGATACTGAGGAACTGACGATGAGAAAGACACGTATTGAAAAACTGTAAAGAATATATTCTGTGGTGGTTTTATAGATGCTTGTGAAATCTTGCCCATGAGCCTTAGTGAATGGTGAACACCCAGTAGGACCTGCTCAGATGACTGGGCTGATAACTGCCTCAAACCAGAAGGGAAGAAGTGAGTCCAGGGTACAGCTGCAGCACAGCCACAAAAGCACAGATCTGAAGTTAACTGCTCGGATTTGAACACCTACCTACCACCCTCTCTTCACTACCCTCGTGTGACCTAGGGCTGGCTACTAACTCTGTCGGAACCACCGCTTTCTGATTCAAAAATAAGGATGATGTCCAATATGATTTCAGGATGGCACCTACTGCAGGCCTAGCATGTATCAGGGGCCTAGCAGTTAGTAATGGTTATCATCAGCCACACAGATTTCCTATTTGGAGCTCAGAGAGAATGCATGACTTTCCCAAGGTCAAGGTCATATAGTAAATTAGTAATAAAGCCATAACATAAAGTCAGTTTGTCTACCGTCCTCTTCCCCCAAGCTCAATTTCCCAAAGGCAAGCCCGAGAGGTGGTGCATGCACGAGCTGGGTGCTTCCACCCATCTTCCTGTTCTCTGTGACTTGTGCATATCTCCTTGGCAGATCCTGAACCAGATCCAAAGCAAATCACCAAAAGCTTCCATTTCCAATATCAAAACATTTTTCTGCTTACACAGTGTCTACTGTCATCTTCCTTAGCTCATATAACAATTTTTTACAATTCTGAGTGACACGATATACTGCATTGTTTTTATCATCTACTTCAACAAAACTGAACCAGAACTTACTGGCTTGATAAGGACAACTTGTTATTTCTCTCAATTCTGCACCTTTCTAGGTGCAGACAGAAGGTTCTTCTGCTCCACGTAGTGGAGCTGGGATCAGTCTTGTGGCTGCATTAGGTAGAAGATCAGCTATAAAGTCCAAAACACCTTCACTCATGTGCATCTAAGGTTGTGACTGGAATGGGTCCCCTTTCTCTCTTTCCACATTCTTCAGTTCTCTGGTCCAAGCTTCTTTACTAAGCAGCTGAGTCTCAAAGGGCAAAGCAAAAGTTGCCTTCAGGCCAGGGCTCAGAAGTCCAGGTCACCTCCACAGCATTCTGTTGGTCAACAACCCACAGCCAGGTACACAGGGAAGGAAACAGACCCCATCTCCTAATGTACACATGTTCCCACAAGGATAGAGAGAATTATTGGGAGGAAGCATTGATGAACCTCTTTGAAAGTATTAATATATTTTACAAGGAATTTTACAAGTATTATGATTTTACAGGAAAAGCATTATTTGTAAAATCTGAGCTTCAGAGTCAAAGTAAACTATTTCATTAAGGCTTTTTAGAAAATATCTCATCTACACATGAACAGAATTTTCCTTTTGTAAATGCCTTTTACCTTTGATTTAACCAGAAAGCATATAACAATTGTAGTTGGTCAGGTTGTGGGCTTCAAAGAGATGACCAAATCCCTAAAACCTATAAATGCGGTCTTATTTGCAAAAACAGTCTTTGTAGATGTCATCAAATTAAGAATTTTTAAGATAAGACCATAACAGATGACCCAGGTGGGCCCTAAGACCAATGACTATTGTCTTCATAAGAGACACAAAAAGGAGAAAACACATAAAAGAGAAGGTGATGTGAAGCCAGAAACAGACATTCATGCAGTCACAAGCCAAAGAAGTCAAGGAAAGCCCACAGCCACCAGAAACCAAAAGGGAAGGGGGAATTCTTCCCTAGAGTCTCTAGAGGGAGGGGAGCCCTGCTTACAGTTTGATCTAAGACTTCTGGCCTCCAGAACATCAGAGAATTAATTTCTGTTATTTTAAACTACCCAGTTTTCAGTAGTATTTTAAGGCAGCCATAGAAAACTAATCAAGGAACTTCCCTTCTTAAAATTAAGACAATAGTCCCTCTTATCAGCTGGAGATACATTCCAAGATCTCCAGTGGATGTCTGAGACCACCAATAGTACACAACCCTATATTGTTTTCTTTCCCTATACCTACATACAAAGTTGAATTCATAAATCAGGCACAATGAGAGATTAACAACAATAAGAAAACAATTATATCAACATACTGTAATAGAATTATGTGAATGTGGTCTCTCTTTTTCAAAATATCTTACAAATGTGATACCTTTTCCATCTTAATTCAGCACTTATCACACACTACAGGTCTAACTTTTGCAGTTTGACGTTTGACAACAAAACCAGCAGCGTTTTCCCTTTCCCTCTTCACATCTTCACAGGATCAAAGATTCACTCTTAGCATAGATATTAGCAGGTCAGCACAGATTTCACCTTTCTACCCAGAGAAAGCACTTTGTGACTTTGGCATCCACTCCTCTTGCCTTCAGGGACATTATTAAGCAAAATAAAGGCACTTTGAACTGTAGCACAGCACTCAGATCTGATAACCCAGTCCTCTCCTCAGTGAGACAGAGGACTCAGTCCTCTACTCTAGACAAGGATCAGAGCACCATAGTGAGACTTCATCACCCTTCTCAGAAGGGTGTGTAATTTTGAACTTATGAATTGTTTATTTCTGGAAATTTCCATTTAATACTTTCAGACCACAGTTGATCAAGGGTAACAAACTTTGGAAAGGAATAGACAGATAAGCAGTAACTACTATAAACATTTTACTCCCATTTTAGGATTGAGATTCACGGGTCAATGGCTCCTACTTTCCCAGACCTTCAGTAGAGACTCTGCCTAAGGTTCTTTCCCTGAAAACTCAACTCAGCCCAGGTCTAAGCCAATCCTGAGACTTCCCTGGTGGCCCAGACAGTAAAGAATCTGCCTGCAATGCAGGAACCCAGTTTCCATCCCTATGTTAGGAAAACCCCCTAGAGAAAGGAACTGCTACCCACTCTAGTATTCTTGCCTGGAGAATTCCACGGACAGAAGAGCCTGGCAAGCTACAGTCCATGGGGTCACAAAGAGCTGGACACGACTGAGGGACTAAACACTTTCATTTTCAAGCCCATCCTCGCTGAAGTTCCAGATACCTCAGGAAAGAGCACTGCTGCTTAGTCACCAGCCCCGCAGGTCCTGTCTTCGCTTATCTGGCTCACTCGCCAAGGAAAGCGGTGGCTTCCTGACCAAGGCGCTCAGGTGGCGGCTCCATCATCTAAGACCTTGGCTGACTTCTGTAAACGCTCAGGCTCCAGTTCTCAGGAAATCATAATGACGTTGCCTTCCTCCTAGAGCTATTTCCAGAATTATCTAGCTGTGTGTCTGGAGGTTGTGGAGCTCCACGAGCTCCATGAAGCCCACCGGATCTGGGCACCTAGGTAGGGACTCTCCTCCCGCGTGTGTGCCCAGCGCAGCCTCCTTGGCCACGAGGACCCACGCGGCTCCAAGCCTTCCTGCGACTCACCCGTGGCCCTCGCCAGTGGCTGGAGGTCTGGCCACAACGGGCTTCTGCTGAACCGAGCCCGAGATGCGGCTTTTGATGTCCTTCCATTCACAATCGTCACCGTGGACTTTCTTTGTTTTTAATGCAAAAGAGGAGGAGAAGGGAGCAGCGCCTCCTGCCTCCGCCCAACCCCCGCCCCAGCAAGTGCCAAGAAACCGGCCTTTGCTCTTGAGCCGTTCGCCTTTGGTAGTGTACCTCCGTGGGTTCCAAAGGCACTGCCCTCCCCTCCTCTTCCCCTCTTAGCCTTAGACCTTCACATCCCACCCTATCCTGCACGAAAGGAAGCTTCCCAAGACACAAGAGAGAGACCTCATGACGAAGGGGCCCCAGAGCAGGAGAGAGTACGGTCTCCTGGAGCCCCTTGGGTGCCTGCTTCCAGAGATGTCCTTCCTGATGTTACCAACTTATCTCCAGCCAGAGCAAGAGTCGTCTGCTGCTGTCCCACATTTGTACTGCAGACCTCCCCTATAACCTTGAAATTTGCAGTGTGGCCAGCTATTGGCTGCTGGAAGAAAAATTCTGAGGCTGCCACAAACCTTGTCTTCCTGGGGCTTCCCCAAGCCCCACGTGAAACCCACCACAGGGGCAGGATGTGAGGTGTGGAGACCTCGCCTTTCTCTGCTGTCAGCGCCACACCTCACCCCCTGTTTTGTGGTGGCTGCAGCAGTGGAAAAGCATGGTCAGCGAGCTAAGGGTGAGTGTCCCAGGGCCTCGCTTATCTGATGATGACATTGGAGAAGTCCCTCCATGGACACCACAGCAAGGGAGCACACTACTTGCTTTCGAGAGGTCTGTCACACTTCATCTTCCATATTCTGATGGGCTCCATGGTTAAAACATGAGCTAGTTGGGCCAGGTTCATCCCAGACCATATGCTTGTCACATGGTCATCCCTTTAGCAGCTATGTTCATCCTTAACTGTGCAGCCCATCCCCTCCCAGAAACAGAGCAACAAAGAGAGTTTGAGTCGCTTGAGCATGGCCCAGCCTCCTGCTTAGGACCCATGGAGCAAGTCCCTGAAACACTGTGCCGCTGGAGACTGGGGGCAATTTGGGGAGTCTGACATCCAGGGGACCACTGGGAGATGGGAGACACACAGTAGAAACTCCATTCCTTCTTCATAGCTGGATAAAAAAGTGCCTTTTTCTTCTGTTTCTAATTTGTACCAGGCAGTTGGTGTGTACTTGGCTAGAGCTGTGGCATCAGGCTGTCTTGACCGCATGTCACCGCATGTAGAGCCCGGGTTGGCTGTTAGGTGGAAGATGCCCCAGTGTTTGTGCCCTGGGGCTGAGTGTAAAGTTATGAAATAGGAAAACCTTTGCAAAAGACTTACCGCAAGGATGAGACCCAAGTCTAGGGTCTAAACAACCAGGAGTGGTTTTGTATATTAATGCCCATTCTTACACTCTTATCTTTTGTGTGAAATACGTTGAGATAAACCCACAGCTTGTTCAGTTTGATCTCTTGGAAACTATTCTATTCTTTCCAGTCTGAAGTGGCAGCAAGGTCTTAGTCGGGGCTTTGCAATAATCATAAAATTCAGTGGTCAAGATTTGAGCCCACCCTGCTTCAGACCTGCTTGTCTCGGTGAGCCTTCATTTGGGGGAAGGTACATTCTTTTAACTTTTTTTTTTTTTTTTTTTGAGTTTGCAGGGCACATGCACAGCTTGTGGGATCTTAGTTTCCTGACCAGGGATTGAATCCAGGTCCCCTGCAGTGGAGGCAGGAGAGTCTAACCCACTGGACTGTCAGAGAATTCTTGGCATAGGTACTTTTATTTATTTATTTTTAATTTATTTAGTTTTAATTGAAGAATAATTGCTTTACAATATTGTGCTGGTTTCTGCCACACATCAACATGAATCAGCTATAGGTATATATATATATGTATATATATGTCCCCTCCCTCTTGAGCCTCTTCCCCACCTTCCAGCCCATCCCACTCCTCTAGGTTGTCACAGAGCACCAGGTTTGATCTCTTATGTCATACAGCAAATTCCCACTGGCTATCTGTTTTACATTTTGTAATGTGTATGTTTCAATGCTACACTCTTAATTCGTCCCACCCTCTCCTTGCCCCACAGTGTCCACAGGTCTGTTGTCTATGTCTGTGTCTCCATTGCTGCCTTGCAAATATGTTCATCAGTACCATCTTTCTAGGCTTCATACATATGCATTAATATACGATATTTGTTCTTCTCTTTCTGAATTATTTCACTCTGTATGATTGACTTTAGGTTCATCCACCTCATTAGAACTGACTCAAATGTGTTCTTTTTCATGGCTGAGTAAAATTCCACTGTATTTATGTACCACAACTGTCTGGACATCTAGGTTGCTTCTGTGTCCTAGCTATTGTAAAGAGTGCTGCAGTGAACATTGGGGTATTTGTGTCTTTTTCAGTTATGGTTTCCTCAGGGTATATGCCCAGTAGTAGACCATCAGGGAATTCCTGGCATAGGTACTTTTTAAAAGAAACATTTTGCTATTTTTTATATTTGGAAAGTAAAAGGGAAGGTCTGTTGGTTTCAAAAACCAACTACAGGAGTGAACGCGTAATAAAATGTATAGAAACGAGTGACTCACAGCTAAGGAGCAGGCATAACAGAGTGTCTTTGGAACAAGATTCTATCAAAGTTGCCATCACAAGGGACTGAGGTCCTTTTGAGTTTTGTTTGTAAAAGCGTTAGTAGTCTGGAGTAGCTGGGACCTTTCTCAAGGACTCCTTGCACAAACCTCTCAAGTTTGTTTTCTCTTGCTGAAGGCCACAGCCAAGAACATTCCCTGGAGCCCCAGAACCTGGAGGTAGATAGAAAGTTCCAGAAGTTTTCAAGCAAAGGGGAAGGTCCACACTGCATGAAACTTCTGTAACATGGGAAACCATTTCATGTAACTCCACGCAGAACAGTCCATGAAGTTCATTAACCATTTAACTCTAAGCCTCTCCTTGAGCCTAGAGATCTAGGCCCCACTCTATGCCATCTTGCTGCTTCCGGTCTTTTTAGGCCAGAGCTGAACTCTGAGATTTAACCTACTCCTGAAAACTGAGTCTGGGCTCCTTATGGAAGGGGAGATGTGTGGGAGGCCTTTTGAAGTATCCCCCAATCGACTCCCCTGTTTCTCCCTCCTGCCCTCCCACCCACCATAGTATTGTCCTAGTTTTTTCTTTCTTAGCTTCTTACCTGCCCTGAGGAGGAGAGGCTGAACCAGGCTGTGGACAATAACCTCTGCCTTCCAGGAGCTATTCTCCAATTTCTGAGAGTGGAGAAAAACCCAGACATGCTCAGACTTCATCTCTGATTTCCTCTTGGTCACAAACTATTAAAACAAAACTACCTGAAAGTTCGGACCTGAGCCGAGACACTGGGAGAAGGGCCCAGCCTGCTGCCAGCAGCGCTCATCAGGCTGGGGAGGAGACTGCAAGGGCGGTACGAGGCTGGGTGCATGCAAGCCCACGCCCAAAGCGGAGACACAGACGCCCGGACAGGAATCAAAGGTGGACACACAGAGGTGATGGGACACTGTCTCAGGATTTTATTTTATTCCTCCTGAGGCAAACTGATTTTTCCCTCTGTTGCCCCTTATTTATTGCTGAGTAAGACGATCCTTTATAGATTCAGCGCTGAGAGAATAGGATTTCTTGCTTTCTTTGGAGGTTCTGGCATTTCATTCATAAGGTGCACTTTGCCATCTGTCATGGTCCCAGCATGAGCCAAATGAGTATGAATAGGTTAAGAAATAAATAAATTTTAATTAAACTAAATAAGGCAATTAAAACACCTGGCACAAAAGACCTCAAGAAATGGTACCTCTTACTACTACTCTAATGCTTTGCCTTGTTTCTGTAGTTTACACTCTTCACGCCCAGTGGGCCTGGAGCTGAGCCCCGGTCTGGTAAGTGAGGCCTCTGTCCCCAGCAACCTGCTACTCCATTGCAAACAACAGAATCAGTGTAGCAAAATTAACCACAAGGTCAAAATCTGACTTTGAACTTTAAAGGTAGAGCGTTTTACACTTGTACTGCCAACTGCTTTCTATAGTAGCTTGAGTACCTGCCATATAGCACCTCCTGATACTTATTTTTTCAGAGCTAACAATGTATTTGATAGTCATTGGATGTCGATTCAGATTCAGATTAAGCTGCTCATAAATCCTGCATTTACCTTACCAGGATTTCAAGAGCTAGGCTGTAAAAGCACAGAATGTTTACAGGATTCAGAGCTGACTGCCTGCACCCAAAACCTGGGGCATTTCTTGCTGTGACCCACCCTGAAGGAGAAAGGAAGTGGATCTTCAGGCTCTTTGGCCCCTCCTTGTAATGGTTCAGACAGATTCTCTCATTAAAGCTTCCTCCTTAATTACTGACATACATGCATTTCAAGTTACTTTCTTGCAATTATGTTATTCAGCAATAATTGGATTTCTAGTTTTAATTGGGCCCTAAATTAGCAATAGCTTTCATGAAAGCCATTACAGTGATTTCTAACTACAGTTTTTGCTGCTTTTTGAGTACATTATATTTCAAACAGAATGACTCACCGGTGGAAAAAGTCACAGCTGTGGTGAACTCTTACATGGGTTGCTCTTAATGATTACAAGTTGGGTGCTATTCTGTTGTAACTAAACATTTGCTGCAAATACTATCCCTTGAGTATTGCTGTGTCACAAGAGAGGCAGCCTCTTGCCCAAGGTTAAAACACATAATTCTGTCTGTGATGAAGATCCAGTCATGTAAGCAGCTATTTAGCTTGGTTAAATGGGGAAGAGGATCTCTTTCTTACTATCTGCTAATGCAGATAAACATGATACAAAATAAAGAAAATCAAATTATTCTTGCAAACTATTGAAGTCAAAAATTTTTTGAACCTATAGAAGGAATAATCCCTTTGGTTCCTTCCATTCCTAAAGCAACCATCTACTCAGATCAACTCAACAAATGGGCTGAGTGTCAGCTATGGGCTGGTCATTGCAGAGGACACTAAACTATTAATAGTTAAGAGACAATATAGTGATACCGTTAAGAGTATTAATATAAGCTTAGAGTCAGACCACTTGGATTAGAATCCAAGTTTTGCTACTTCCTGGCTGTGTGACCTTAGGCAAATTACTTAATTTTTTGAGGTTCTGTTTTCTCATTTGTAAAATATACCACAAGGTAGTTGTGTGGATGAAGTGATTTGCTACATGTAAAGAACTTTTAAAAGTGCTGGCATGTGGTAATCACTTATTAAGTATTAGTTCTATTACTCTGGTTTAAGGTGACGAGGGCAAATCTACATTACTCATCACTCTCTTCCCAGAATCCAGAATACTGATTGATAGACGACAAGTGCTCAAGATGGGCATGTAGTCTAATAGGGAAACCCATGACTACAGAGAGTACCTTAAGAAAGAAGGGATTTAAAGGAGAGAGTAACTGTATCTAGTTTGGGGTATACCAGTCAGGACATTTGGTAGTAAATGGATAGAACATCCAAAAGGAATAATTGAGGAGCATTTCATGAAATAACTACTTACAAAGCTATGGGGCAAATTAATAGAAACAAGCAAAACGGCAAAGCACTGCAGGCTTAGCAAAAGCAGACTCCTGCCAATGCAGAAGGGGGCTTCCCAGGTGACTCAGGGTATAGAATTCACCTACCAGTGAAGGAAAGGTCAGAGATACAGGTTTCATCCCTGGGTCCAGAAGATCCAGTGGAGTAGGAAATGGCAACCCACTCCAGTATTCTTGGCTGGAAATCTCCACGCCTGGCGGGCTATAGTCCATGGGGTTGCAAAGAGTCAGACACACCTGAGCACACACACGCACATTATCATCTCTAGACCTCAGAGTGTCTGAAAGGACAGAAGCAGTCAAGAGCAGCAGCCTTCAGTGCAGAGTGCAACCTCTGCCACCTGTAGCTAAACAAGAAGGGCATCAGGGCAATAATACCATGACTGCTCTCTCTGTCTTTCCCTCTGATACTGTACAATTGGCCAAACTCAATTAGAAACCAGAGGATAAATAACGCAATCCATATAGACTAGCCTCCTAGGCACCCATCACAGTGAACAAGGGTGGAGAGTGAATCTGGAGAAATAGATGGAGAACATTTAATTTAGGGGGGAAGTAGGAAGAGATTTGATAAGGGAGAAATTTAACTTGAGCCCTTTAGCAGGGATGGGATATTTATGTAAGGTGAAGTTGAAAGGGTGGGGAAGGTGTCCCTGGTGGAAGGAACAATATATCAAGGCCAGAAATAGATTTAAGAATCAAAATTAATCCAATTTGACTGTTTGTTTAGAATAGGACATAAACTTGTAAGAAAAGATAACATTGAAAAGATAGAGCATTTCACAGAATGTCTCAATGCCAGGGCAAGATGAGGGACTTGGTTCTGGAGGAAGCAGAGGCCACTGAAGTCAGGAGTCCAGCAGATAAGGATCAGAGTTATGGCCTAAGAAGTCTAATTTTATACAGGTGCATCAGAAATACACAGAAGAACTACACAAGAAAGGTCTTAATGACTTGGATAACCATGATGGTGTGGTCACTCAGAACCAGACATACTGGAGTATGAAGTCAAATGGGCCTTCGAAGCATTACTACTATGAACAAAGCTAGTGGAGGCAACAAAATTCCAGCTGAGCTATTTCAATTTCTAAAAGATGATGCTGTTAAAATGCTACACTCAATGCATCAGCAAATTTGGAAAACTCAGCAGTGGCCACGTACTGGAAGAAGTCAGTTTTCGTTCCAATCCCAAAAATGGGCAATGCCAAAAAATGTTCAAACTACCATACAATTGCACTCATTTCATGTGCTAGCAAGATTATGTTCAAAATCCTTCAAGCTAGGCTTCAGCAGTACATGAACGAAGAACTTCCAGATGTACAAGTTGGGTTTCAAAGAGACAAAGGAACCAGATATCAAATTGCCAATATTTGTTGGATCACAGAGAAAGCAAGGGAATTCCACAAAAATATCTACTTCTGCCTCATTGACTACACTAAAGCCTTTGGCTATATGGACCACGACAAACTGTGGAAAATTCTGAAAGAGATGGGAATACTAGACCACCTAACTTGTCTCCTGACAAACCTGTATGCAGGTCAAGAAGCAAAAGTTAGAACTGGGAACAACTGACTGGTTCAAAATTGGTAAAGGAATACAACAAGGCTGTATATTGTCATTCTACTTATTTAACTTATATGTGGAGTACATTATGCAAAATGCCAGGATAGATGAATCACAAGCTGGAATCAAGATTGCCAGGAGAAATAATAACAACCTCAGCTATGTAGATGATAACCACTGTAATGGCAGAAGGTGAACAGGAATTAAAGAGCCTCTTAATGAAGGTCAAAGAGGAGGGTGAAAAAGCTGGCATTAAAAAACTAAGATTATGACATCTGATCCTATCACTTCATGGCAAATAGATGGGGAAACAATGGAAACAGTAATAGACTTTATTTTCCTGGGCTCCAAAATCACTGCAGATGGTGACTTGCTCCTTGGAAGGAAAGCTCTGACAAACCTAGACAGTATAGTAAAAAGGAGAGACATCACTTTGCCAACAAAGGTTCATATAGTCAAAGCTATGGTTTTTCCAGTAGTCGTGTATGGATGTGAAAGTTGTACCACAAAGAATGCTGAGCTGCAGAAGAACTGATACTTTTGAATTGTGGTACTGGAAAAGATTTTTTAGAGTCCCTTGGACTACAAGGAGATCAAACTAGTCAATCCTAAAGGAAATCAGCCCTGAATATTCATTGGAAGGACTGATGCTGAAGCTGAAGCTCAAGTACTTTGACCACTTCATGTGAAGAGCTGACTCATTGGAAAAGACCCTAATGCTGGGGAATATTGAAGGCAAAAAGGAGAAGAGGGCAGCAGAGGATAAGATGGTTAGATAGCATGACCAACTGAATGGACATGAATTTGAGCAAACACTGGGAGATAGTGGAGGATAGAGGAGCCTGGCGTGCTGCAGTCCATGGAGTCACAAAGAGTCACACAAGACTTAGCAACTGAACAACAACAATCAGAAAAGACTGGAAAGGGGAAAATTAGTGCTAATAATATGATCTGAGAGGTGTGAATATTTGTCCAAGGGAGAGAAAAACAAAAAAACAGTGTGAACCAAGGTATAAGCAACAGGGGTGGGACTAAGGAAGCAAATGGGTTGTGTGAGGAGGGGGACAGGGGTCAAGAGTTCACAAAGAGTCAAAGACCATTCCAATGTGTTTGGCTTGGATGGCTAGATGCTTAAAAGGAGGAAGGCAAGGTTAGAGGAGATGTGAGAAGATTCAGCTCCTGGGAACAGAGGAGTACTGAGAAACAAGTCAGCGAGTATCCTTATGTATCCCCACAGACCTCACACAGCACCCTTGGATGCCAGCCACCTGGATTCTACTCCAGCTCATTTCTACTTGGACTCGTCACTGTTCCTCTGAGAGCCCACTGGTTGACCTGATTTGGTTTCTTTGGTACATGTCTCATTTTCAGGCCCCGGGTTGCTTCTCATCCTGAAGCTCAACCCTGGTTCTGAACCCACCTCTCATTAACCTCAGGCCTTCAAGCCCCTTGTGTTTGGTTACTCACTCAGCTCTGGACCCATTCATGTTCAGGCTACGGCAATGCTATTCTTCAGAACTTTCTGTGATGATGAACATGTTCTATACCTGCACTGTCCAGTATGGTAGCCACTAGCACATGTGATTAGCAAGACTGAGGAAATGAACCTTTAATTTTAATTAATTCTAATGTGGATAGCCTCAAGGTAGGAAGCTCATTTCAGTGGGAAGAATGAAAAAGAATGAAGCTTTGTTAGACTTTAATTTTTTAAACAGATTTTGCAGGAGCTAGCCCTGGAGAAACTATTGTAAGAGTGAAGTTTGTGTTTAGCATGTTTTCAGCTTTACTTCTACTTCCCTTCCATGTGTATAGTTATCCGTCAGAAGGTTTCCCTGGTGGCTCAGACGGTAGAGTGTCTGTCTGCAATGCAGGAGACACAAGTTTGATCCCTGGGTTGGGAAGATCCCTTGGAGAAGGAAATGACAGCCCACTCCAGTATTCTTGCCTGGAAAATCCCATGGATGGTGGAGCCTGGTAGGCTACTGTCCATGGGGTTGCAAAGAGTCGCACACGACTGAGCGACTTCACTTCACTTCACTTCCATCAGAAGCTACTCTGAGCTGCCCACAGCAGTGCTTAGCCTGGACCCGCTCTGCCCACCTCTCCTTGGAGCATCTACAGTGTGTGCCACAGCTGCCACAAACCTGTCTCCCCACCAAGCCAGGTTTGAGCACTGCTGCTAAGTCGCTTCAGTCGTGTCCGACTCTGTGTGACCCCATAGACAGCAACGCACCAGGCTCCCCTGTCCCTGGGATTCTCCAGGCAAGAACACTGGAGTGGGCTGCCATTTCCTTCTCCAATGCATAAAAGTGAAACATGAAAGTGAAGTCACTCAGTCGTGTCTGACTCAGTGACCCCATGGACTGCAGCCCACCAGGCTCCTCCGTCCATGGGATTTTCCAGGCAAGAGTACTGGAGTGGGGTGCCATTGCCTTCTCCAAGCACTATGCAACTAAAACAAAGAAAACAGGACCACACAGGGGCAGGGCCAATCAAACAAAACTGTCCAGCTGATCCCCTTCTGGAGAATGAAAATTCTAAAGATCACTCTAAATCCTGCTCTAGGTTTTATCCATAGGATTTTTTTTTTCAGAGTGACTTGATTTTATTCTCACTTTTAAAAAATTAATTTACTGTGAAATCTAAAAGATACAAATGAGCTTATTTACAAAACAGAAACAGACTTACAGGATTCAAAAACAAATCTATGGTTAATCAAAGGGTAAACAACATGGGGAGGAAGGGATAAATTAGTTTAGGGTTAACATACACACACTACCATATATAAAATAACAAGGGTCTACTGTATAACACAGGGAACTCTACTCAATATTCAGTAGTAACCTATATGGGAAAAGAATGAAAAAGAATGGATATATGTGTAATTGAATCATTTTGCTGTAC
Source organism: Madoqua kirkii (assembly GCA_006408675.1). Lineage (NCBI taxonomy): Eukaryota > Metazoa > Chordata > Mammalia > Artiodactyla > Bovidae > Madoqua > Madoqua kirkii. Next base: position 14,064 of record SJYC01003433.1, on the reverse strand, counting down.
ACCTGAAACTAACAACATGTAAATTAGCTATTTTTATTGTTTAGTCCCTGTCATGACCCCCTGGACTGCAGCATGCCATGTTTTCCTGTCCTTCACTTATCTTCACAAAATCAGCTGTAGCTCAATGTAAAAGTCACTCAGTCGTGTCTGACTCAGTGACCCCATGGACTGCAGCCCACCAGGCTCCTCCGTCCATGGGATTTTCCAGGCAAGAGTACTGGAGTGGGGTGCCATTGCCTTCTCCAAGCACTATGCAACTAAAACAAAGAAAACAGGACCACACAGGGGCAGGGCCAATCAAACAAAACTGTCCAGCTGATCCCCTTCTGGAGAATGAAAATTCTAAAGATCACTCTAAATCCTGCTCTAGGTTTTATCCATAGGATTTTTTTTTTCAGAGTGACTTGATTTTATTCTCACTTTTAAAAAATTAATTTACTGTGAAATCTAAAAGATACAAATGGGCTTATTTACAAAACAGAAATAGAATCATAGATATAGAAAAGAGACTTACAGTTACTAAAGGAGAAGAGCAGGGGGAGGAATAAATGAGGAATTTGGGATTAACAGACACACAGAATTATATTAACATATAAAATAGATAAACAACAAAGTCCTACTGTAAAGTACAGAAAACTATATTCAATATCTTATAATAACCTATAATGAAAAAGAAAAAAGAATATGTATATGTATAACTGAAACACTTTGCATTTTAATGTTCTAAAATACTACATAATTTAATTATGTTGTGTTTATGATTTAAAGCTTCTCTCCACACTCAAGAATGTAAGCACAAGGGCAGGAAATTTTGTGTATATTGTTCACTGCTAAACCAAATTACCAAGAGCAAGGTCTGTTGGATGAATGAATTGGTCCTGGTAAGGGAGACATGGGCTGTGGTGAGTGGTACAAGAAGGCATCAAGATTCTAAGAGTGAGTTTAAACTGGAGCAGGATCCCAGACAACAGCTGAAGGGTACAAGAAATAGGATTTAGCTCAAGATAAGGCCAAAGTGTAAAATCTGTGGGCAGTTCCCAAAGAACAATCATTCTGACCACTAGGTTAGAAACGACTGTGAAAACAACCCTGACTCCAGCAAATGAACACTGTAATCAATTCGTTATGTCTGCCTTGAGTGCAGAACTGGCCACCCAGACGCTCTGCATTTGTCTATCTTGACTAGAGAGAAATTAAGGAGTAAGGCTTCCGCCCAAGGGCCTGTGATTCAGGCCAGCTGTTCAATCCAGTAAAGGAATTTGAGGTCACTGAAAGTAAAAAGCATTCACCTAGACATTCAATCTGTTAAACACAGCAGGATAATATTAGGAAGAAATACAAGTGATGCCTATGTCCTCTACAGAATACAACATATTTCAAAATAAAGACATCGGGATGCATTCACTGGTTCAAGCAGTGTCTACTTATTATCTCTGTTCCAAGCACATTTATTCTGGAAGACACAGCTTTAATAAAACACAAAATTCCCTGCCTTCAAGAAGCTTACAATCTAGTGACAATAATCACGGTAGCCAAAATATATAGTATGATATATAGTGGCTAGAATTAAGCATAGTGGAGGTTAGAAAGTATGTATGGAAGTAGAATTGTTGAAATTTTAGACAGAGTAGCCCAGGAGGGCTTCACATAACTGATAAATTGAAGAGCCACCTCTTGTGGGCTGGAAATCTTAACAACAGAATTGCATTAGGATGGCTTGACTATTTTGGTGATACTGGGCTTGCAGACACCAGACTTCATACCTAGAGAACATTCCCTAGAGGGGAACAGGATGCTGGTTCTTTGGAGGACTTCACACTGCACTCTCTCCTGGCATAGACAATGCCATGGGCCTTCTTAGCAGTCTGATGAAGCCTGAATTCCTTTTTAGAATAATTTTTTCAAGACATAAAATAAAATCCATGGTATTACAAAGGAAAAAAATGTAAATTGAAATTTAACTATCAAATATTTTAATAAATTAGTCACATATTAATCGTAATATATATGATTCTTTATTAATGTGTTAAATAATAAAATCTAGAGACAGGTATAATAGCTACCATAATTTCAAAGAGAGAATAATTGAAACAATTTTGATATGTCTGAATTAATAACATAATATGAAAAAAAATTGATTTCTATTGCTGACAGTCTCTTGGGGTTTGTAGTTGAGTAAATGCTACACATCTGTAGTTGAATCCTACATTTGTAGTTGAATAAATGCTAAATTTCAGCTATAAGTAAGCTAAAATAAAATAGTAATCTTTCCCCAGTCCAAGCTCATGGACTCCCTGAACTGAGTTCCACTGGCCTGATCCTGCCATGCCTGGCTTCATGGCCACAATAGGCAGATGCTACTGAAAGCGGAACTAATACAGAGTGTTGATCAAAGGGCTATTACCTTTCCTTAGAGATAGAAAATAGTTGAACTATTTGGCTTACTGAGTCTTTTCTATTCCCAAATTCTGATTATACATAATCATGAGGAAGATAGTCATGGATAACTTGTGGAGACCATTTCACTAATTTATAATCAGTTTTCATAAAATTTACTCATTTAGCAAATATCTATTGAGCACCAATTATATAACAGGCACTCGTATATATGTATTCTGTATGTATAGTGTATTCTATATACTAGGAATACATTAATAAACAAATAGATCCCCCAAAAAGCCCTTCCCGTATAACCTTGAGATTCCAATGGAGAGTGGTTGGAGGGAGGGGCTGGTAGTAATGGTAGTGAGACAACAAACTCAAACAAATGATATAAACAATATCATAGACAGGAGACAAGTGCTATGAAAATATATATATATAACATTGTAAGGAGTCAGAGGGAGAGATGCAACTTTAAATGGAGAGATTATGGTAAAGTTGATTAGGAAGTTGAAGGTGATATTTAAGAAAACACTTGAAGGAGATTAAATTAATCAAATGACTTATCTCTCCCAAAGTGAACATATTTTCTGTGTCAATAGGCAGTGTGGCTAACACAAGGAGTTCAAGAATGGAACCCAACATATAGCCCCAGTGTTCACTGCAGCACTATTTATAACAGCCAGGGCACGGAAGCAACCAAGGCGTGCACTGATAGAGGAATGGATAAAGAGGATGTGGTACATATACACAGCGGAGTATTCAGTTCAGTCAGGTTCAGTCACTCAGTCGTGTCCGACTCTCTGCGACCCCATGAATCGCAGCACGCCAGGCCTCCCTGTCCATCACCAACTCCCAGAGTTCACTCAGACTCATGTCCATTGAGTCGATGATGCCATCCAGCCATCTCACCCTCTGTCGTCCCCTTCTCCTCCTGTCCCCAATCCCTCCCAGCATCAGAGTTTTTTCCAATGAGTCAACTCTTCGCAAGAGGTGGCCAAAATATTGGAGTTTCAGCCTCAGCATCATTTCTTCCAAAGAACACCCAGGGCTGATCTCCTTCAGAATGGGCTAGTTGGATCTGTTTGCAGTCCAAGGGACTCTCAAAAGTCTTCTCCAACACAACAGTTCAAAAGCATCAATTCTTCGGCACTCAGCTTTCTTCACAGTCCAACTCTCACATCCATACATGACCACTGGAAAAACCATAGCCTTGACCAGACAGACCTTTGTTGGCGAAGTAATGTCTTTGTTTTTTAACATGCTATCTAAGTTGGTCATAACTTTCCTTCCAAGGAGTATGCATCTTTTAATTTCAGGGCTACAATCACCACCTACAGTGATTTTGGAGCCCCAAAAAATAAAGTCTGACACTGTTTCCCCATCTATTTCCCATGAAGTGATGGGAACAGATGCCATGATCTTCATTTTCTGATTGTTGAGTTTTAAGCCAACTTTTTCACTCTCCTCTTTCACTTTCACCAAAAAGCTTTTAGTTTCTCTTCACTTTCTGCCATAAGGATGGTGTCATCTGCATATCTGAGGTTATTGATATTTCTCCCAGCAATCTTGATTTCAGCTTGTGCTTCTTCCAGCCCATCGTTTCTCATGATGTACTCTGCACAGAAGTTAAATGAGCAGGGTGACAATATACAGCCTTGACATACTCCTTTCCCAATTTGGAACCAGTCTGTTGTTCCATGTCCAGTTCTAACTGTTGCTTCCTGACCTGGATACAGGTTTCTCAAGAGGCAGGTCAGGTGGTCTGGTATTCCCATCTCTTTCAGAATTTTCCACACTTTATTGTGATCCACACAGTCAAAGGCTTTGGCATAGTCAATAGAATATTACTCAACCATAAAAAGGAACCAATTTGAGTCAGTTGCAGTGAGGCAGATGAATCCAGAGCCTACTATACAGAGTGAAGTAAGTCAGAAAGAGAAAAACAAATATAGTATATTAAAGCCTGCACATGAAATTTAGAAAAAATGGTACTGATGAACTTATTTGTAGGGAAGGAGTGGAGACACACCACACAGTCAAAGGCTTTGGCATAGTCAATAGAATATTACTCAACCATAAAAAGGAACCAATTTGAGTCAGTTGCAGTGAGGCAGATGAATCCAGAGCCTACTATACAGAGTGAAGTAAGTCAGAAAGAGAAAAACAAATATAGTATATTAAAGCCTGCACATGAAATTTAGAAAAAATGGTACTGATGAACTTATTTGTAGGGAAGGAGTGGAGACACAGATGTAGATAACGAACTTGTGGACACAGTGGGGGAGTCCAGCTTAGTTGCTCAGTCACGTCTGACTCTTTGAGACCCCATGGACTGCAGCACACCAGGCTTCCCTGTCCATCACCAACTCCCAGAGCTTTCTCAAACTCATGTCCATCATGCCGGTGATGCCATCAACCATCTCATACTCTGTCATCCCCTTTTCCTCCTGCCTTCAATCTTTCCCAGAATCAGGGTCTTTTCTAATGAGTCAGTTGTTTGCATCAGGTGGCCAAAGTATTGGAGTTTCAGCTTCAGCATAAGCCCTTCCAGTGAATATTCAGGTGGATTTCCTTTAGGATTGACTGGTTGGATCTCCCTGAAGTCCAAGGAACTTGCAAGAGTCTTCTCTAACAACACAGTACAAAAGCATCAATTCTTTGTTGCTCAGCTTTCTTTATGGTCCAACTCTCACATCCATACATAACCACTGGAAAAAAAACATAGCTCTGAATAGATGGACTTTTGTCGGCACAATAATGTCTCTGTTTTTTAATATGCTGTTGGGGTTGGTCATAGCTTTTCTTTCAAGGAACAAGTGTCTTTTAATTTCATGGCTGTAGTCACCATCTGTAGTGATTTTAGAACCCTCCAAAATAAAGTCTGTCACTGTTTCCATTGTTTGCCCATCTATTTGCCATGAAGTGATTGGACTGGATGCAATGATCTTAGTTTTTTGAATGTTGAGTTTTAAGCCAGCTTTTTCACACTTCTCTTTCACTTTCATTAGGAGGCTCTTTAGTTCCTCTTTGCTTTCTTTATTCCATAAAGGTGGTGTCATCTGCATATCTGAAGATATTGAATTTCTCCCACCAATCTTGATTCTAGCAATTTTTTATCTCTCCTTGCTATTCTTTGGAACTCTGCATTCAGATGGGTATATCTGGGGAAAGGAGAGGGTAGGACAAATTAAGAAAGTATATACTACCATGTATAAAATAGATAGCTAGTGGGAAGCTGCTATATAACACAAGGAGCCTAGCCTGGTGCTTTGTGATAAGCTAAAGGGGAAGGATTGGAGGGTGGTGGGAGGGAGACTCAAGAGGGAGGAGATGTATATATACAGTTATGACCAATTCGTGATGGTATACAGCAGAAACCAACACAAACATTGTAAAGCAATTATCCTCTCATTAAATTTTTAAAAATAAACAAAAGCTCATGATAAAAACAAAACACAAGAAAGAACAGAGTCAAGAATCCTTGTCCCTGTTCACTCTCTACCAGTTGACTTTTCCTGGACTAGCTTCCTCATCTGTGAAAGGAGAGAGTCCTAAACTAGGTCGGCTGTTTCGAACCACGATTGGCACAACCATCAGGTGGTGGAGGTAACTGGGGGCCCTGGAGGGAGATGCTGCTGCTAGAGGCTTAGCAGGGAAAGATCTGAGTCACTTCCTCAGCTTCAACCTTTGATCTGTTTTATATAATGTGGCTGCACGTCAGATTTTGTTTGAAAACACTGTTTCACTACAAACCTTCCTTCCAAAGAAGTCTGAAAACCATCAATAGTAATTATAAAATTTTGTCTTTTAAATATCTTTTAAATAAAATTTTTATTTATTTTAATAAATAATAAAATAATTTAAATAATTATTCAAAAGAGAAATCATGATGGTGCTGTACACTGCAGCCTTGATTCTTCACTTCTCACAGCTTGCCTGTGATTTCACTACTTCTTTGGGCTTTATTTCATTACTTTACACACAGAGGCATTTAGAGTGATGATAATGAGTTTCAAAACAAATCTAATGAAATGTGCATTTCTGTAGAAGTGTGAGTCCCTAGAATAAACAAGTATTGATTTAGGGAAGTAAATTATACAGCAACCAGGGGAGGGGGCTGCCCCAGGAAGATGCATGTGCAGCCTGCATCTCCTTGCCCTTCTTCCTGGCACTGTGCTGCCCCGACACCCCCACCTGCTCCACTAATACACTCCGGATTGATTCTATTAAAGGATCATCTGATCACTTCCATTGAAAACAGTCCTCCAGGTGACGCAGGGGTGCGCTCACCTAGAGGAATTTTCTAATAGGCGATAGATCGTAGGTACAGGGTCTGCTCAGTCAGACATCAGACACAGCATACCCACATAACTGATTAGATTGCTCTCCCCATAAATATTCCACCACCAAGGAAGAGATTTACGATATTGTATCTTCAGTTCAATTTTCAGAACGATTTACAGCTCACACACATCCAAAAACTTATTACCAACTGCATTATTTGAAAACAAAGCGATAACTTGCTCTCCTCCAAGAGGAACAGAGAAGCCTTCCCCCGTGCCCTCCCTCCCCCACTATCTCTGTCACTGCTATTCCAGGAGATATATGTATATAAAACAAACCTCCTAAGTGAAGTTACAAAGCACAGATGCTGCACGGCGCCTAGTAGTCTATTAAGTGAAAAGCCTTCAGAGGATCATGTATTTGTCTTCAAACTGGCAACCTTGACAGAACTTTGCAAGAAACTGCGAGGCCTAGAGCAGACATCGCGCTGAGAATCCATAAGGCCCTGGGCGCACTCTCCTGATAACCTCTGACACCACCGCACAGAGCCGAGTTTAGTCAACAACAGTGTTCTGAGTTCACCCAGCTTCATTCCTTCTGTCCATGGGAGGCCCCAGGTGACTTTGCAGCATTGTCCGCAGCCCTGACTGCACATCAGAAACCCCAGGGGAATATTTTTTCAAGAAAAGACTGTCCTCCCCACACTCCGCCAGCCCCATGTTTAGCCATTCCAGTTTAATTGGTTTAGGGTAGAGCCCAGACATCAGTATTTTCAAAAGAAAATCCAAGAGATTTTCTTTTGGATTTCATTTTCAAAGAACAATCCAGGTGATTCTAATGTAACAGAGGTGGGAGCTTCTGATGCCATGTTCTTGAGATTTCATTTCCTGAGTGGTGAACTGCAGGACAAACTTGCTTTGACAAACAGGGCTGATGTATACACAGGGCTGAAGTGTTAACTAACCATGGTAGTTCACACTAGTGCCTGGCACACATCAATAACTCACTAAACATGAGTTGAATTCATCACTGAATAAGCATCAAGGTGTGGGCATGGCTTACTCCATGATCATCATCAACCAGTGACAACTAATGTTGCTAATCAAAATGCCTTTCTAAAAACCTTTTAATTTATAGTTTGTGTCAACAAAAGTGTTCTTATTTGATTCTTGCTTTCCTATGCAAAAGGCATTATCTCCTCTCAGGACCAATGTTTTGTTGTTGCATTATCACATAATAGGGAGAATTATGAAACCAGATACTGTATTGAACTTTGATTAGATTGCTCTCCCCATAAATATTCCACCACCAAGGAAGAGATTTACGATATTGTATCTTCAGTTCAATTTTCAGAACGATTTACAGCTCACACACATCCAAAAACTTATTACCAACTGCATTATTTGAAAACAAAGCGATAACTTGCTCTCCTCCAAGAGGAACAGAGAAGCCTTCCCCCGTGCCCTCCCTCCCCCACTATCTCTGTCACTGCTATTACCAGGAGATATATGTATATAAAACAAACCTCCTAAGTGAAGTTACAAAGCACAGATGCTGCACGGCGCCTAGTAGTCTATTAAGTGAAAAGCCTTCAGAGGATCATGTATTTGTCTTCAAACTGGCAACCTTGACAGAACTTTGCAAGAAACTGCGAGGCCTAGAGCAGACATCGCGCTGAGAATCCATAAGGCCCTGGGCGCACTCTCCTGATAACCTCTGACACCACCGCACAGAGCCGAGTTTAGTCAACAACAGTGTTCTGAGTTCACCCAGCTTCATTCCTTCTGTCCATGGGAGGCCCCAGGTGACTTTGCAGCATTGTCCGCAGCCCTGACTGCACATCAGAAACCCCAGGGGAATATTTTTTCAAGAAAAGACTGTCCTCCCCACACTCCGCCAGCCCCATGTTTAGCCATTCCAGTTTAATTGGTTTAGGGTAGAGCCCAGACATCAGTATTTTCAAAAGAAAATCCAAGAGATTTTCTTTTGGATTTCATTTTCAAAGAACAATCCAGGTGATTCTAATGTAACAGAGGTGGGAGCTTCTGATGCCATGTTCTTGAGATTTCATTTCCTGAGCGGTGAACTGCAGGACAAACTTGCTTTGACAAACAGGGCTGATGTATACACAGGGCTGAAGTGTTAACTAACCATGGTAGTTCACACTAGTGCCTGGCACACATCAATAACTCACTAAACATGAGTTGAATTCATCACTGAATAAGCATCAAGGTGTGGGCATGGCTTACTCCATGATCATCATCAACCAGTGACAACTAATGTTGCTAATCAAAATGCCTTTCTAAAAACCTTTTAATTTATAGTTTGTGTCAACAAAAGTGTTCTTATTTGATTCTTGCTTTCCTATGCAAAAGGCATTATCTCCTCTCAGGACCAATGTTTTGTTGTTGCATTATCACATAATAGGGAGAATTATGAAACCAGATACTGTATTGAACTGTGGTGTTGAAGAAGACTCTTGAGAGTCCCTTGGACAGCAAGGAGGTCCAACCAGTCCATCCTAAAGGAGATCAGTCCTGAGTATTCACTGGAAGGACTGATACTGAAGCTGAAATTCCAACACTTCGGCCACCTGACGCGAAGAGCTGACTCATTTGAAAAGACTCTGATGCTGGGAAAGATTGAGGGCAGGAGGAGAAGGGGACAACAGAGAATGAGATGGTTGAATGGCATCACCGACTCGATGGACATGAGTTTGGGTAAACTTCAGGAGTTGGTGATGGACAGGGAGGCCTGGTGTGCTGTGGTCCATGGGGTCGCAAAGAGTCGGACACGACTGAGTGACTGAACCGAACTGTAAGAAAAGTACCAGTATCTGGCACTGGCATGCACCTTTTTAACCCTAAAATATTTGCCTGTATCCTGTTTCAGTGACACATTGAAGAAGAAATGCTCATCGTCTCCATTTACCATTCCTCATTTATTGAGAATACATTTTTCCCATGACTAACTTCATACTGTAATGAAAAAGGAAAACTATACCCCAACATTCAACATCCTTACAAAAAATCGGTGAAAACCTCTGTAGAGGCAAAATCACAACATGAAAATTTTCAAATTAAAATGTCTATTTTCATTTTAGTTCCAACAGCATCAAAGCCGTTTTCTAATCAAATAGGAGTGGGACACCAGTCACATCTCTACATGAAATGCACTCCCTGTTAACACATACAGTACAGTCATTCCGGCCCATTTCACTGATTGGTGCCAATAGCCTCACCATCAATCCCACTGGGGAAGCAGCCCTAAAGACCAGCGTTGGTAATAAAGGCAGCTGGAAGAGCTAATGCCACCGAGCTGAGTTCCAGATGATAAATGGATACAACTGCAGGAGCAACCCACTCCAGTACTCTTGCCTGGAGAACCCCATGGGTGGAGGAGCCTGGCAGGCTGCAGTCCATGGAGTCGCTAAGTGTCAGACACAACTGAGCGACTTCACTTTTCACTAAAGTGAAAGTACGTAACCACTTCCTTTACCGTCGGGTGAGGTTATAAGAACGGACCTCTTAGGGTCCCTGCCGCCTCGGACCACCCGACGGCAGATACCGGTCGCACAGAGTCGGACACGACTGAAGTGACTTAGCAGCAGCAGCAGCAGGCTCAGGTATACCAGAGAGGGGGGTTCTGAAAAAGTAGCCATTGCAGTAGTTCACACAATTATCAGCCCATTTAATTGAGATTACCCTCACTCTTCCTTCTGTTTTCTCATTCTGAATTCTGTTCCACATCACTTAGGTGATCTTGTGATTCACACTAAATCATCCTTTTAAAACTAGGTCCTTCATAGTCACAACTTAAAATTTTCGATTTTCATTCAGATTTGGCCTCTTTGAAAGCCACTTTCAGACTGCTCTTTAAAATATGAATAATTTTCACCCCCTCAGCCAATCAGGGCGACCCCTACCACATTCTTTTGAGGTGCATGTTCCCCCAGGATTGCCTGCAATGCTTGCATCTTTGAAAAATATCTGTAATAAAATTCAAATACATTCAAAAATGAACATAAATAAAACATAATTTCTTCCAAATGATTTATAAAATACTAAAACATTCAGTTTCCTGCCTCCCTACCTGTCAAGAGTGCACTGCAGCACGGATCCTTGGGGTGGTGGGGCCGCTCTGGGTTCCCCTGCAGAGTCCTCCACCAGTGCTGCCTTGACAACGGAGAACACCCAAGTCTGCCCATTCTCAGAGAATGTCACTCTCCCTTTATCCATCAAAGCACCAGGCTGATTTTATCCGTGGAAAAATGATACAGCACTGTATCTCCTCCTTACAAGGCTCTGATTTTAGCAAAAAGGCTGGGATGAAAAAGTCTGTCAGGGCATCAACAGGGTGGGGGGAATGAAGAGTGAAATGTCTTATCCTTAGGGGATTTTATTCACACCCCAGTCTTAGAGAAAGGCACTGTGGAGCTAAGTTCACTCCTCCACCCCCCTCAGCCTTCCCCATTCCCTGCCGATCCCCAATTCCCTGCCGTGGTAACCACAGAGGTGCCTGGAGTGGTCACTAGCGGATGACAGCAGCTTTGAAGTACTCAATATAGCATGTTAACAACAGTCACAAGCTCTACATTAGATCCCCAGGACTATTCATTTTATAGACTTCAATAGTACTTCAACCATAAACTTCCAGATGTTCAAGCTAAATTTAGAAAAGGCAGAGGAAACAGATCAAATTGCCAACATCCACTGGATCATTGAAAAAGCAAGAGAGCTCCAGAAAAACGTCTACTTCTGCTTTATTAATGAGGCCAAAGGCTTTGACTGTGTGAATCACAATAAACTGTGGAAAATTCTTCAAGCGATGGGAATACCAGACCACCTGACCTGCCTCTTGAGAAATCTGTATGCAGGTCAGGAAGCAACAGTTAGAACTGGACATGCAACAACAGACTGGTTCCAAATAGGAAAAGGAGTACATCAAGGCTGTATATTGCCACCCTGCTTATTTAACTTATATGCAGAGTACATCATGTGAAATGCTGGACTGGATGAAGCACAAGTTGGAATTAAGATTGCAGGGAAAAATATCAATAACCTCAGATATGCAGATGACACCACTCTCATGGCAGAAAGTGAAGAAGAACTAAAAAGCCTCTTGATGAAACTGAAAGAGGAGAGTGAAAAAGCTGGCTTAAAACTCAACATTCAGAAAACTAAGATCACTGCATCCAGTCCAATCACTTCATGGCAAATAGGTGGGGAAACAATGGAAACAGTGACAGACTTTATTTTGGGGAGTTCTAAAATCACTACAGATGGTGACTACAGCCATGAAATTAAAAGACGCTTGCTCCTTGGAAGAAAGCTATGATCAACCTAGACAGCATATTAAAAAGCAGAGATATTACTTTTCCAACAGAGGTTGGTCTGGTCAAACCTATGGTTTTTCCAGTAGTCATGTATGAATATGAGAGTTGGACCATAAAGAAAGCTGAGCACCAAAGAATTGATGGTTTTGAGCTGTGGTGTTGGAGAAGACTCTTGAGAGTCCCTTGGACTGCAGGGAGATCAAACCAGTCCATTCTAAAGGAAATCAGTCCTGAATATTCATTGAAAGGACTGATGCTGAAGCTGAAACTCCAATACTTTGGCCACCTGATGTGAAGAACTGACCCACTGGAAAAGACCCTAATGCTGGGAAAGACTGAAGGCAGGAGGAGAAGGGGATGACAGAGGATGAGGTGGTTGGATGGCATCACTGGCTCAATGGACATGAGTTTGAGCATGCTCTAGGAGCTGGTGATGGACAGGGAGGCCTGGCGTGCTGCAGTTCATGGGGTCACAGAGAGTCCAACACAACTGAGTGACTGAAATAAACTAAAATAAACTATAGTCTATTAAGTGTACAACAGCATTATGTCTAAAAAATGTACATCCTTTAATTTTAAAATACTTTATGGTTTAAAAATGCTCACATCATTTAAACCTGCAGTGAGTCCTAATCTTTTTGCTGATAGAGGGCCTTTCCTCCACGTCAATGGCTATTGACTGTTCAGGGTGGTAATTGCTGAAGGCTGGAGTGGCTGTGGCAATTTCTTAAAATGAAATAACAATGAAGTTTACTACACTGATGGTTCTTTCTTTCTTAAACAGTTTCTCTGTAGCATGTGATGCTGTTTGACAACATCTTTAAAATTCCTTCATTTTATTTTTGGCTGTGCTGCATCTTCATTGATGTGCAAGAGCTTTCTGTAGTTGTGATAAGCAGACTTCTGGTTTTGGCGGCTTCTCTTGTTGCCAAGTGTGAGCTCAGTAGTTGTGGCACACAGGCTCAGTTGCTGCAGCTTCTACATCAGCACTTTCTTGCATTTCACCTTGAACTTTCATATTATGGAGATGGCGTCTTTACTAAACCAGCCTCTGCCAGCTTTGCACGTTTCTTCTGCAGCTTCCCCACCTCTCTGCTTTCACAGAGAGAGCTGGGGTCTTGCTCTGGATTAGTCTTTGGCTTAAGGGAATGTTGTTGCTGGTTAGATTTTCTATCCAGGCCACTACAGATTCTTCCATATTAATAAGACTATTTCACTTTTTATCATTCACTAGAGTAGTACTTTTAATTTCCTTCAATAATTTTTTTTTACAATCACAACTTGTCCAGCTGGCACAAGTGACCTAGGTTTTGGCCTATCTCAGCCTTCAATTAAGCTTAATCGTTTCTAGCTTTTGATTTAAAGTGATAGATATTTCACATGCACATTTAGAGGTCATTCTAGGGTTATTAATTGACATCATTTTAATATTGTTGTTTTTCAGGGAATAGGGAAACCTAAGGGGAGAGAAATGGGAAAATGGCTAGTCAGAGGAGCAGTCAGTGTAATCAGTAAATAAACATTACATTTATCAATTACATTTGCTACCTTTATATGGTCATGGTTTGTGGCACCCCAACATAATTACAATAGTAATATCAAGGATCACTGATCACAATCTAAATAGACATTTCTCCAGAGTAGGTATTCAGACAACCAATAGGCACATGAAAAAGTTGCTCAAAATCACTAATTATTAAGGAAACGTAAATCAAAACTACAATGAAGTATCACCTCACTCCAGTCAGAACGGCCATCATTAAAAAGTGTACAAATAATAAATGCTGGAGAGGGTGTGATGAAAAGGGAATCCTCCTACACTGGCGATGGGAATGCAAATTGTTGCAACCACTCTGGAGAACAGCATGGAGGTTCCTTAAAAAACTGAGGATAGACTTGCCATATGACACTGCAAGGGGTTTCCCAGGTGGTGCCAGTGGTAAAGACCATGCCCGCCACTGCAGGAGACATAAGAGACGAGGGTTTGATCCCTGGAAGGGAAAGATCCCCTGGAGGAGGAAATGGCAACCTGCTCCAGTATTCTTGCCTGGAGAATCTCA
>SJYC01003431.1:0-23084 GCA_006408675.1 Madoqua kirkii | reverse complement strand
CTGACACTGTTTCCACTGTTTCCCCATCTATTTCCCATGAAGTGATGGGACCAGATGCCATGATCTTCGTTTTCTGAATGTTGAGCTTTAAGCCAACTTTTTCACTCTCTTCTTTCACTTACATCAAGAAGTTTTCTAGTTCCTCTTCACTTTCTGCCATAAGGGTGGTGTCATATGCATATCTGAGGTTATTGATATTTCTCCCAGCAATCTTGGTTCCAGCTTGTGCTTCTTCCAGCCCAGCATTTCTCATAATGTACTCTGCATAGAAGTTATATAAGTAGGGTGACAGTATACAGCCTTGACGTACTCCTTTTCCTATTTGGAACCAGCCTGTTGTTCCATGTTCAATTCTAACTGTTGCTTCCTGACCTGCATATAGGTTTCTCAAGACGCAGGTCAGATGATCTGGTATTCCCATCTCTTTCAGAATTTTCCACAGTTTATTGTGATCCACACAGTCCAAGGCTTTGGCATAGTCAATAAAGCAGAAATAGATGTTTTTCTGGAACTCTCTTGCTTTTTCCATAATCCAGTGGATGCTGGCAATTTGATCTCTGTTTCCTGTGCCTTTTCTAAAACCAGCTTGAACATCTGGAAGTTCACAGTTCACATATTGCTGAAGCCTGGCTTGGAGAATTTTGAGCATTACTTTACCAGCATGTGAGATGAGTGCAATTGTGCGGTAGTCTGAGCATTCTTTGGCATTGCCTTTCTTTGGAACTGGAATGAAAACTGACCTTTTCCAGTCCTGTGGCCACTGCTGAGTTTTCCAAATTTGCTGGCATATTGAATGTAGCACTTTTACAGCATCATCCTTCAGGATTTGAAATAGCTCAACTGCAATTCCATCACCTCCCCTAGCTTTGTTCATAGTGATGCTTTCCAAGGCCACTTGACTTCACATTCCAGGATGTCTGGCTCTAGGTGATTGATCATACCATCATGATTATCTTGGTCTTGAAGATCTTTTTTTGACTGTATATTTTTTGCACCTCTTCTTATATCTTCTGCTTCTGTTAGGTCCATAGCATTTCTGTCCTTTATCAAGCCTATATTTGCATGAAATGTTCCCTGGTATCTCTAATTTTCTTGAAGAAATCTCTAGTCTTTCCCAGTCTGTTCTTTTCCTCAATTTCTTTGCATTGATCGCTGAGGAAGGCTTTTTTATCTCTCCTTGCTATTCTTTGGAACTCTGCATTCAGATGCTTATATCTTTCCTTTTCTCCTTTGCTTTTCACCTCTCTTCTTTTCACAGCTATTTGTAAGGCCTCCCCAAACAGCCATTTTGCTTTTTTGCATTTCTTTTCCATGGGGATGGTCTTGATCTTTCATAGCAATTAGAAGGAGAAAGAGTGGAAGCAGTGACATATTTTATTTTGGAGGGGCTACAAAATCACTGTGGATGGTGACTGCAGCTATGGAATTAAAAGACACTTGCTCCTTGGAAGGAAAGCTATAACAAAACTAGACAGCATATTCAAAAGCAGACACATTACTTTGTCAACAAAGTTCCAGTCAAAGTTGTGGTTTTTCCAGTAGTCATGCATGGATTTGAGAACTGGACCGTAAAGAAGTCTGAAAGCCAAAGAACTGATGTTTTCAAGCTCTGGTGCTGGCAAAGACTCTTGAGAGTCCCTTGGACAGCAAAGAGATCAAACCAGTCAATCCAAATGGAAATAAACCCTAAATTTTCTTTGGAAGTATGAATGCTGAAGCTGAAGCTTCAATACTTTGGCCGTCTGTTGCGAAGAGCTGACTCATTGAAAAAGATCCTGATGCTGGGAAAGATTGAGGGCACAAGGAGAAGAGGGTGGCAGAGGATGAGATCGTTGGATAGCATCATCGACTCAACGGACATGAGTTTGAGTAAATTCCAGGAGACATGAAGGACAGGGAAGCCTGGTGAGCTGCAATCCATGGGGTCACAAAGAGCTGGACACAACTTAACAACTGAATAGCAACAAATAATTTAAAATCAGGACATGTGATACATTCAGCTTTGTTCTTGTTTCTCAATATTGCTTTGGCTATGTGTGATCTTTTGTGGTTCCATACAAATTTTAGAATTTTTTCTATTTCTATAAAAACTGTCATATTTTTATTCCAATTTTATTCCCCAAAAAACTGATATTTTTTATTCTAATTCCCAGGATTACATTTAATCTTAGATTGCTTTAGGAATTATTGACATTTAAAAATATTATTTCTGTCCACGAGTATGTGATATCTTATCATTTATGCCTCCTTCGATTTCTTTCATCAATGTCCTGTAGTTTTTAGGGTACAAATCTTCACTATCTTGGTTAAATTTATTCCTAAGTATTTTACTGTTTTGATGTGATTGTGAATGTGTTTATTTTCTTTATTTCTTTGTCAGATACTTTGCTTTTGTTAGCATATAGAAATGCACCTGATTTTCGTTTATCAACTTGTATCCTGCCACTTTACTGAATTTGTTTATTAGTTCCAACAGGTTTTTTCTGGATTCTTTAAGTTTTCTATATATAATGTAGCATTTGCAAACAAAGATAATTTCATTTCTTCCTTTTCAATTTAGATGCCTAATACTTCTCCCCCTTTTTTTGCCTAAATGCTATGGCTAGAACCTCCAGTTCAACATTGAATATAATGTTAGCTGTGGACTGGTCCTACATGTTCACTATGTTGCAGTACACTTCTAACAAGTTCACAGGTGATGCAGTTGTACTGGGAGGCACACTTTGGAAGCAACTCATCTAATTTCTCAGAGACCTAGGCTTCATTGATGAGACTCATACAGGAATGAGGTTGTGCTAAGAACAGACCACAATGTACCAGATCTTACTGCATCATGGTCTATATAAAGATTCTAAGGCTATGTGATTGGGCTTCCCTGAGAGCTCAGTTGGTAAAGAATCCGCCTGCAATGCAGGAGACCCCAGTTTGATTCCTGGGTTGGGAAGATCCGCTGAAGAAGGGATAGGCTACCCACTCCAGTATTCCTTGGCTTCCCTTGTGGCTCAGCTGGTAAAGAATCTGCTTGCAATCTGGGAGACCTGGGTTCTATCCCTGAATTGGGAAGGTCCCCTGGATAAGGAAAAGTCTATCCCCTGTTTGATTCTTGGGTTGGGAAGATCCACTGGAGAAGGGATAGGCTACCCATTCCAGTATTCCTTGGCTTCCCTTGTGGTCAGCTGGTAAAGAATCTGCTTGCAATCTGGGAGACCTGGGTTCTATCCCTGAATTGGGAAGGTCCCCTGGATAAGGAAAAGTCTACTCACTCCAATATTGTGGCCTGGAGAATTCTATGGACTGTATAGTCCATAGTGTTGCAAAGAGTAGGACATGACTGAGCAACTTTCACTTTCAAGGCTATGTGATTGCTAAGGAATTTTGTGCACGTGCACACACTTGTGCAGGAGAATACATAACACACTGGGAATAATTCAAAACAAGTTAGACACACAATGAATCTTTCCCCATGAGTAACTCACAGTCTAATGGGGGAAAAAGTACAGACATAAATAATTAGAAAACAACATGAAAAATGCTTTAGAGAAAATATGTACCAAATTTGTGGAAGCCCAAAGGAGAGAGTCATTAACTGCCAAGTAGTTTAGCAAAGTTCTCAAAAGAGGAGGTGACATTAGACCTGGCACTTGAAAGGTGAATGAGAGGGGAAGATGAAGTAAGGAGTTTTCAGGCAATAAAGGAACAGATGTAAAAGACAACTGACAGATGAAAAGGTCTGGTGCTCAGAGAAAAATAAAAGGATCTCATGTGTACTTGAGGGAATGTCTGGAGATTGGTGTGTATATGTTCCTAACTGCCAGTCTAAGGAGCTGAAGCTTGGAACAACCAAGAGGTTTTCAGGTCAGATTTGTGTTTGCACAAAAGATGAGCTCACTATCCTTCTGGAATCATTTCTGGGCTCCAGTCCAGTTCTCTGAATCTGTCTGTAGCCACCAAAGCCATTCTGGAGTTTGAGGAAATGTTAGCCACAAAAGTCAATCAGACAATAAATTGAGAAACTGAGACACAACACAGAGACCACCAAACAAGCTGCTATCTGGAAGCTACTACATCCAAGAGTAAGCTCTGTCTAAGATGCAAGAAGCCCAGACATTGGCAGGAATTTTGGCTTGAACCACATATCAGCTTTCCATCTGTGTCAGTTATGTGGATGTTCTACTGTTGATGAGATTGTGAAGATGTACCTGATGTACAGCCACAGAGCCTGACACAAACATGAATCAAATGCACAATAATGATAAAATGTTAAAAGACAGATTGTATGAGTATAAGCTCAGATGTACAAAAATAAAACCTTGAGAAAATAGTTTTCCTATAACTCAACCTACCTTAGCTTTCAAACTTCAGTTTCACCCGAAGCAAAAATTGTTGTCTAGTCAATTTCAAGGAAATTAAGTCTATTCCATGTATTCATCTTCTCCTTTTAACTCTTATTTTTTTCCCTTTGGCTCAGAGATTATTTCAGTCGTGAACACTTAAGTGGCCACTATGTGTCATTGGCAGACAACATCTTTTCCCCATTTTCCTCTTCTTTGGTCATGTGCTGTGTCTACTACTAACACCTCTGGCCAGATGTTTTTATTTTATGAGCACTAACCACACTGCAACTGCTGCTGAACCCTGCAGGCTTCACCCTGGCCTCTGGACACCAGGGCCATAAAGGTCATCTGCCTCCTTCTTGTCTGGATGTCAAGGCCTCTCAGGTACAGAAGAGGCTGTGCCCCTCTTAAGGACACGATTGCTTTCTGTACCCTCTGCATTACTCCAGAGATGAGTAAACTTGATGTTGTGGGCTGTCAACTCTTCTTTAAGTATACATTAGTCATTTTAATCTAGTAGGGACCCAACTGGTACAGGGGTCTAAGAAGCTTTTTGTTTTCTCAGGCTTCACCCAAGAAGCAAAGCACAAGTATACCTCCTCTGCATCCTCCCCCAGACTTCTCTGGAATTTCCATTGCTTATCCTCTGCCAGGAACTCATCTCAGAAGGTATGGAATCCCTTCTCCATCATTGACCAGCTCTGGTGTAGCCCTTCCAACCTTCCTCCTACCACCAACTGACTGAACTTATGTCTCTTTCAGAGCAGTAAAATCTGTTACTTGAAAAAGAAATAAACTTCAGTTCAGTTCAATCGATCAGTCTTGTCTGACTCTTTGTGACCCCATAGACTGCAGCACGCCAGGCTTCCCTGTCCATCACCAACCCCCAGAGATTGCTCAAACTCATGTCCATAGAGTTGGTGATGCCATCCAACCATCTCATCCTCTGTTGACCCCTTCTCCTCCTGCCTTCAATCTTTCCCAGTATCAGGATTTTTTCCAAGGAGTCAGTTCTTTGCATCTGTTGGCCAAAGTTTTGGAGTGTCAGCTTCAGCATCAGTCCTTCCAATGAATATTCAGGATTGATTTCCTTTAGAATTGACTGGTTTGATCTCTTTGCAGTCCAAGGGACTCTCAAGAGTCTTCTCAAACACCACAGTTTAAAAGCATCAATTCTTCACTTACCTCCAAATTATTTGGACAATATACCATAGTTATTCATTGTTACCGGGCTTCTCTGTCCATGGGGGTTCTCCAGGCAAGAATACTAGAGTGGGTTGCCGTGCTGGCCTCCAGGAGATCTTCCCAGCTCAGAGATAAAACCCAGGTCTCCTGCATTGCAGGCAAATTCTCTACCAGCTGAGCTACCAGGGAGGAAGCCCTATTGAGTATCTGCTACATGTCAAATGTGTTCTTGGCACTTTGAATATGGCAAGATGTCAAATATACAAAATCTCTACATCTTATGTACTAGAGGGAGATGGTAAACTATAACAAATAAATATAATACTTTATTATTTCATTTAGTATATTACATATACAAAAGATTAAACAGTATATGTACTAATTGAACGGGGCTTCCCTGGTGGCTCAGACATGAAAGAATCCACCTGCAATGCAGGAGACCTGGGTATGACCCCTTAGTCAAGAAGATTCCCTAGAGAAGGGAATGGCTACCCACTCCAGTATCTTACCTCCAAATTATTTGGACAATATACCATAGTTATTCATTGTTACCGGGCTTTCTGTCCATGGGGGTTCTCCAGGCAAGAATACTAGAGTGGGTTGCCGTGCTGGCCTCCAGGAGATCTTCCCAGCTCAGAGATAAAACCCAGGTCTCCTGCATTGCAGGCAAATTCTCTACCAGCTGAGCTACCAGGGAGGAAGCCCTATTGAGTATCTGCTACATGTCAAATGTGTTCTTGGCACTTTGAATATGGCAAGATGTCAAATATACAAAATCTCTACATCTTATGTACTAGAGGGAGATGGTAAACTATAACAAATAAATATAATACTTTATTATTTCATTTAGTATATTACATATACAAAAGATTAAACAGTATATGTACTAATTGAACGGGGCTTCCCTGGTGGCTCAGACATGAAAGAATCCACCTGCAATGCAGGAGACCTGGGTATGACCCCTTAGTCAAGAAGATTCCCTAGAGAAGGGAATGGCTACCCACTCCAGTATTCTTGCCCGGAGAATCCCATGGATAGATAAGCCTGGAAGGTTACATTCTATGTATGAGGTAGTGAAGAGTCAGACACGACTGAGCGACTAACACTTTCACACTTTCACTGATTAAATAGTATGTTAGGAGATAATAAATGTTATTTTTTTTAACCCAGTACTAGTGACAAAAATACAAACCAGTAAGTCCAGTTCTCTGGGCATGAGGCCCTGGCATCAGTATTTTTTTTTAAAGTTCTCCAAGTGATTGTAAAGTGCAACCAGATTTGAGAACCACTGCTTTCATCCACGGAGAATATCACTATCGTTCTGTAGGAGTTCTTTCTTTTGTGGTTAATTCATTCAGTTACTCATTTATTCAAATAAAGATTTATTTATTAAAAGATAGCACTTCCATTTTCCAGCCTTGCTGTAAACACCAGGGATACCGCAATGAAGAAAAGAGACAATGTTCTTGCTTTCATGCTGTTCACATACCAGACAATTGTTTTTTTCTTTTACCATCTTATTTAATTCTCACAACAAATGTATGCAGTGACCATTATTAGTCTCACTTTTCAGGTGAGGAACTGAGCATTCATCCAGTTAACACATTACTGACCAGGGGATTTTTGCAGAAATTAACCCCTATGGCCAGCGATTTGTTATGTAAGAGAACATTGAAACACTCTTCTCAATAACATTCAAGTAACAAAAAATGTATTAATACCTTTCTGGTCAATAAGTTGTTAAGAAACTTGAAAAAAGTCACACAACTACTAAGCGACAGATTCACTTAGTAGGATTCATAACCAGGCCTGGAGGAATCAAACCACCATACTCTTACACCCCTGTCTCATAACTGTATTTTCCCAGTGAAAGGCCTTTCTTCACGTTTACTTCCTACTTATTTTCAGTACTTCATATGGACTAGTTTTGTGACATAATTTAATGGGACTAAATGTGAACAGCTCAAAATTGTGTAATTGATTGCATTCAGTTTCCATCACAAATTACTAATCTGATTCACACCTGCTGATGTGACACCTGGAGGGATGGAGGAGAGCTGGGTGGGCAACTAATCCTGTAAGAGCAATGTTTAAAATTTTCCAGTGGGCTGTGATTAGGCAGGCAGACCATTATAGCTATCATTAGCCTACCTGTTAGATACCTGGAAAATTCTGTAATCAGCCTAGTAAATTCTGAAGTTAATTTTCATTAAGTCTTCTTATACAGGGGATTCATTGAGGTTATCTCCACATATTGTATGTGATATTCTCAATGCATTCCTCATATATGGATCATACATTTATATGAGATCACATATTTATAGAAATTCTAAATTTTTGATCAGCATTTCACACTCAGTACTAATGTGTGTTATTTTAAAGATATATGTTGTTGTGGGTTGAATCATTCTCCCCTAAATTTCAAATGTTCAAGCCCAGTCCCCCAGGACCTGAGGATGTGATTATATTCAGAAATAGGCCTTTAAATGAGGCCATTAGGGTGGGCCCTAATCCAGTGTGACCGCTGTCCTTATAAGGAGAGGAAATTAGACACACAGAGTGATGCCAAGGGTGCGTGCACACAGAGGCAAGGCCATGTGGGGACAGTAGGAAGGCAGCATCTGCAAGCCAAGAAGAGAAGCCTCAGAAGACACCAAGCCTGCTGACACCTTGATCTTGAACTTCAGCCTCCAGAAGTGTGGGAAAATAAATTTCTATTGTTTAGGCAACCCAGTCTGTAGTGTTCCGTCATGACTGCTGAAGCAAAGTAACACACATGCATATTTCATTCCATTAAACAAATAATTACCATTCTATGTCTGACATAAAACTATACGATTAGGAAGATGTCGTGGAGCCTTTTTTCAAGGCACTTCCCGTATCTCAGAAAGACACATACATGGATGAGACAGAGACTAATAGGTCCAGTAGAGGAATAAGTGCTATCCTCAAGGGATCAAAGCCAAGACAGAGCAGCACAGACCACCCACAGAAGAGTGTAAAAGAGGGAAGAACTGAGGCTGGGTGGGTAGGGGCAGAATGAACAAGAGCACAGACAGCAAGGGCTTTTCAGAGAGGGAAACAAGGAGGTGCCGGCACGTGCTCTCGAGCAGTCGATGCACTTTAAGATACGTGACCTTCAGGTGGAGACGAGAAAATACACACTGCACGGGGCCGTGGTGAAGATGAACCGTGACGGCGCTATGGAAGTGATTTGCGGGCATATGTTAAGCTCTCGATAAGAGTAATGGAATTAGGAGAGAGCAGTGAGGACAGAAAGAAAGGAAAGATAACAGCTTGAGAAACAGTGAGCGATAAGGGGTGTGCTCTGTAAGGACTTGAGACTAACCTGAATCCTCCCAAAAGAACTTCCCTAAAAGGAATATTGTGCTCCCAAAGAGACAATATATCCGTATAAGGACAGTTGACAGTTGCTAAGCACCCAGGAACTATTTTAAACATTTTGTTATGTACTAATTGCTTCATATGTATTAAATACTTATTATTATTATGAGTATGATAGCTCTTCCTGGTGGCTAAGAGGTTAAAGTGTCTGCCTCTAATGCTAGCATTTCACACTCAGTACTAATGTGTGTTATTTTAAAAATATATGTTGTTGTGGGTTGAATCATTCTCCCCTAAATTTCAAATGTTCAAGCCCAGTCCCCCAGGACCTGAGGATGTGATTATATTCAGAAATAGGCCTTTAAATGAGGCCATTAGGGTGGGCCCTAATCCAGTGTGACCGCTGTCCTTATAAGGAGAGGAAATTAGACACACAGAGTGATGCCAAGGGTGCGTGCACACAGAGGCAAGGCCATGTGGGGCACAGTAGGAAGGCAGCATCTGCAAGCCAAGAAGAGAAGCCTCAGAAGACACCAAGCCTGCTGACACCTTGATCTTGAACTTCAGCCTCCAGAAGTGTGGGAAAATAAATTTCTATTGTTTAGGCAACCCAGTCTGTAGTGTTCCGTCATGACTGCTGAAGCAAAGTAACACACATGCATATTTCATTCCATTAAACAAATAATTACCATTCTATGTCTGACATAAAACTATACGATTAGGAAGATGTCGTGGAGCCTTTTATCAAGGCACTTCCCGTATCTCAGAAAGACACATACATGGATGAGACAGAGACTAATAGGTCCAGTAGAGGAATAAGTGCTATCCTCAAGGGATCAAAGCCAAGACAGAGCAGCACAGACCACCCACAGAAGAGTGTAAAAGAGGGAAGAACTGAGGCTGGGTGGGTAGGGGCAGAATGAACAAGAGCACAGACAGCAAGGGCTTTTCAGAGAGGGAAACAAGGAGGTGCCGGCACGTGCTCTCGAGCAGTCGATGCACTTTAAGATACGTGACCTTCAGGTGGAGACGAGAAAATACACACTGCACGGGGCCGTGGTGAAGATGAACCGTGACGGCGCTATGGAAGTGATTTGCGGGCATATGTTAAGCTCTCGATAAGAGTAATGGAATTAGGAGAGAGCAGTGAGGACAGAAAGAAAGGAAAGATAACAGCTTGAGAAACAGTGAGCGGTAAGGGGTGTGCTCTGTAAGGACTTGAGACTAACCTGAATCCTCCCAAAAGAACTTCCCTAAAAGGAATATTGTGCTCCCAAAGAGACAATATATCCGTATAAGGACAGTTGACAGTTGCTAAGCACCCAGGAACTATTTTAAACATTTTGTTATGTACTAATTGCTTCATATGTATTAAATACTTATTATTATTATGAGTATGATAGCTCTTCCTGGTGGCTAAGAGGTTAAAGTGTCTGCCTCTAATGCGGGATACCTAGGTTCGATCCCTGGGTCAGGAAGATCCCCTGGAGAAGGAAATGGCAACCCACTCCAGTATTCTTGCCTAGAGAATCCCATGGATGGAGGAGCCTGGTGGGCTACAGTTCATGGGGTCACAAAGACTCGGACACAACTGAGCAACTTAACTAACTATGAGTATGATAATCCATTGACATAGATTTGATAATAACTACCCCCACTTTATAGATGAAGTAACTAAAATGGAAAAAACTGACAAGTCACTGTGAAATGGAATTAGGTGCTAAAGTTCTGCCCCAGAGTGCCAAGTGCATGCACGCCAGGACCCACACCCTCCTCAGAAGTACTCACAGTGCCCCATCGGTGCCAGCCCGTAGCACCCTCTCACCTTGTTAATGCAGGAACTGAGACACTGAGAAGAGTCCTGACTACCCCAAACTGTATAACAGGCAGGTGGTAAAGCCAGAACCTAGAGTCCTTCTGGCCTGTGGCCTGTGCCCTCTCCCAACTTGGCCCTGGCTCTCTTTTCAAGATACATAATTTTCAGAGATTATCTTTTTTTTTCTCCAAGTGAATATGTTGACTTTCACCAGACTCTGGATACTTTCCACCTCTCCACGTGATTTGGTGACTCTCAGAACAATAAAAGAAAAGAAAAGAAAATTTTCAAAATATAAATTCTGTGACTACAGTGTGAAAAAGAAAATTTTAATACAACATTTTTGTTTGTGCACTTGCACTTAAAAGCTAGTATTTATGAAGGCCGTAACTGACAGAGAGTCACTTTAACTGCAAGGAGATCAAACCACTCAATCCTAAAGGAAATCAACCCTGAATATTCACTGGAAGGATTGATGTTGAAGCTGAAGCTCCAATACTTTGGCCACCTGATGCAAAGAACTGACTCATTGGAAAAGACCCTGATGCTGGGAAAGATTGAAGGCAGGAAGAGAAGCGGATGACAGAGGATGAGATGGTTAGATGGCATCACCAACTCGAAGGACATGAGTTGGAACAACCTCGAGGAGTTGGTGATGGACAGGGAAGCCTGGCGTGCTGCATTCCATGGGGTTGCAAAGAGCTGGACACGACTAAGAGACTGAACTGAACTGAACCAGGGCCCATTCATTGTACTTTCTCATTTCATCCTCACACCAACCTTGGCAACGGGCAGGTGCCATTCTAAACTGTTGTAGAGATGAGGAGACCGGGGGTCAGAGAGGTTGAGGTGCTGGTCCAAGTCTAACAGGTCCTCAGTAGTGGAGCAGGAGACTCAGAACCAGTTTTGTCAGACAAAGCCCACACCCCCTAACTCCAGGCTTCCTTATTAATGGTTCCAACTAGCATTCTCCTCTATAACCTCCACTCACACTAGTTCCCACTTGTGAAAGCCTTCTTTTCCCTCCAAATCTTAATCATATTCCAAAGCACCAGTTTCCATCTTCCCTGCCCCACCTGTGCCCTTTACACCAGAACACAAGCCTCAAAATGACCCAAGGTGGTTGATTTAAACATAACTTCCAGTCATTGCTGTTATTGTTCAGTCGCTAAGTCATGTCCTACTCTTTGCAACCCCATGAGCTGTAGCACTCCAAGCTCCTCTGTCCTCCTTTATCTTCTCGAGTTTACTCAAACTCATCTCCATTAAGTTGGCGATGTTATCTAACCATCTCATCCTCTGCCACCCCCTTCTCCTTTTGCCTTCAATCTTCCTTCCCAGCATCAGGGTCCTTTCCAAAAAGTTGACTCTTTGCATCAAATGCCCAAAGTATTGGAGTTTCAGTTTTAGTAACAGTCCTTCCAATGAATATTGCCCTACCCCTAATTGAGTTATAATCTAGGAGAGCGGAGCTTGACTACATTTTTTTTTTAACTAACTGTGTGTTTCAACAGTCACTGGGGGATTCTAAAGCTCACTGATGTTGACAGCACTGGTCTGTCCTGCTGCTGCTGCTTCTGCTAAGTCGCTTCAGTCGTGTCCGACTCTGTGTTATCCCATAGACGGCAGCCCACCAGGCTCCCCTGTCCCTGGGATTCTCCTGGCAAGAACATTGGAGTGGATTGCCATTTTCCTTCTCCAATGCGTGAAAGTGAAGTCGCTTAGTCGTGTCCGACTAGGTCACATGAAATGGGTGTACTAATGACAGGGTGATCCAGGGATACTTGGAGTCTGGCAAGAGCTGCACCATCTCCAAGCAGGTTTGGTCACAAAGACAACACTTTGCTTGGCATTTCTCATAAATGTTTATTGGGCTTTTAGGTTAGCCAGCCAAAGCAGGGTTATCCATCACACAGCTTAACTGTGGAACCAGTCAAACCTTGGTACTAATAACTGAAGAAATGTTAGTTATGGAACATAAAGCAAGAGAGAGCATGGTGGCTTGCAAACCACATGCCATGGGTTTCATTCATGTTTACTGCCTATTTACAAGTCAAAGAGTATGCATAGCCTTTTGGCATTTCCACTTCAAACAAACAGATGTGTAAGAAAGCAACGTGGATACCAGAGATTTAGATCAAGCTCTGTAATAAGCCACTTCTAAACGCCAGGTGGCTAATTCAAATTAAAATATATTTAGTTTCTTTTCTGAATATGAGGAACGAGCAGAACAGACATTTTCAATAACATTTATGAAGCACTGATTTTCCTTTCTAACCCAGGGATACTCCATTCACATTACAGATACCTCCCTAAATATGAACATGATTAACAATGATGATTTGATGTCAGGCAAATTTGTAGTAAAGCAGCTTCTTTGCCAACATTAATAAACATTTACTGAATACCTACTATGTATAAAGTATAAAATGAAAGAGAGATTTGGAAAATATCTGGACACTGTGCTATGGAAACCTAAAGATGACAGTATCTGAAAGAATGATCAAGCTGAGTCCTGTGCAAATCTGGAGCAACTAGGAAGCATCCTCACTCAGTCTGATCAAAGAAATCGTAAAAACACGGGAATACAAGTTTTCCTCAACTGCTTCATCAACTAGCAAGGTTTAGGAAGCAGGAACTGCCACCTCCAAGCAGCCCTCTTGGCTCTCCAGAGCACATGCGACTGTACCATTGTTTCCTCAATCCAGTCAGTGACTCCAGAAGATGAAGGGGAAAAGAAATCCATGCATCTTCCATAATGTTATTTTTGTAGTATCTGTTAAGAAAATGCATATTGCTGAAAGGTAACACATTCAGTTTTATCTTAAAATAACTTGTATTTCATTAAGCCCAGCAGTATCTTCATTCTACATATATCTAACGAGCAGTGAAATCATGTGTGGTTGAGTCAGGCTACAGACCAGTTTTGGTGAACTGCAGAATCAGAAGTTCTCTTTAATAGTTTCAAGGGCCAGAAGCAGAGGCTCGCGTTCCACAGGCTAAGATCTGTTATCCTAGCCTTTTGTCTCAAGGGATTCCTCCCAGGCTCTTGTCCTTAGCTGGTCTGTGGAAAGAGAGCCCTAGCGTCCAGCAAAAGAACGGAGGTCAGACCTGTTAGGAAATGGGAAGGCTGACAGCAGACGCTGGCTTCCGCCGATGGTTTACAGCAGCATTTTCTAAAGCTGTCAGGCTCTTCACCACCTTTAGTACCAGGGACTGAACCTCGGCTAGCTCCAAGCACCTACTTCATCCTCTGCAAGATCTGATTTCACCCCAGGCACCTTGACTAGCTCAAAGCATGGTGGGTAGTAAAAGAGTGAGGCAAAAAGGCATCATCAGATAGCTCATAAACAGGAGGCAGACATTGTCCTTAGAAGCAGTTACACTATAAAGCTGGAGGCAGAACAGAAGTGGGTTAAAGCAGAACGTTCTTGAGGTTTATTCCTCAAAAGTCAAACATGATTTCAGTTTGGGGTCATCCACCAAGCGTGAAGGTTGTGGATAACAGTATTATTAATATTCCATAAATTCTTTATATAGTACTCAGTGGAAAATCATCATTTGTAATATTTATCTGGTGCTTGAATGAGAACATGCGATAATACGACAATTCAATTTTCTACTTTGACATTTCAAATATGACCAAGTCATGATAATCAATCAGCAATGCATTTATCATCTACATGAAGCCAATTATGCACCAATAATCAGTAAAATTTCAAACTTGTAACCTAGACCCGTGTGCAGTGGGACAGTGAAGGTGGAGACAATTTGCTATAATTAGGCTGTTATTGCTTCTAACAAAATGTTTTATACCTCAAAGGGCAGGCAGTGCTTTTAAAACCTCAATTCCGGTCTGGCTCTTTATTATAAAGTGCCTTTTGAATCATAAGCTTTTTAGAAGGGCAGTAAGAGATGCAGTCATTGGAAGACAGCAAGAGCATATGGCTCTGAAATCAGAAAGCCTGCGGTTCAAATCCCAGCCCTGCATTTAATTTTCTACATATATCTAACGAGCAGTGAAATCATGTGTGGTTGAGTCAGGCTACAGACCAGTTTTGGTGAACTGCAGAATCAGAAGTTCTCTTTAATAGTTTCAAGGGCCAGAAGCAGAGGCTCGCGTTCCACAGGCTAAGATCTGTTATCCTAGCCTTTTGTCTCAAGGGATTCCTCCCAGGCTCTTGTCCTTAGCTGGTCTGTGGAAAGAGAGCCCTAGCGTCCAGCAAAAGAACGGAGGTCAGACCTGTTAGGAAATGGGAAGGCTGACAGCAGACGCTGGCTTCCGCCGATGGTTTACAGCAGCATTTTCTAAAGCTGTCAGGCTCTTCACCACCTTTAGTACCAGGGACTGAACCTCGGCTAGCTCCAAGCACCTACTTCATCCTCTGCAAGATCTGATTTCACCCCAGGCACCTTGACTAGCTCAAAGCATGGTGGGTAGTAAAAGAGTGAGGCAAAAAGGCATCATCAGATAGCTCATAAACAGGAGGCAGACATTGTCCTTAGAAGCAGTTACACTATAAAGCTGGAGGCAGAACAGAAGTGGGTTAAAGCAGAACGTTCTTGAGGTTTATTCCTCAAAAGTCAAACATGATTTCAGTTTGGGGTCATCCACCAAGCGTGAAGGTTGTGGATAACAGTATTATTAATATTCCATAAATTCTTTATATAGTACTCAGTGGAAAATCATCATTTGTAATATTTATCTGGTGCTTGAATGAGAACATGCGATAATACGACAATTCAATTTTCTACTTTGACATTTCAAATATGACCAAGTCATGATAATCAATCAGCAATGCATTTATCATCTACATGAAGCCAATTATGCACCAATAATCAGTAAAATTTCAAACTTGTAACCTAGACCCGTGTGCAGTGGCGACAGTGAAGGTGGAGACAATTTGCTATAATTAGGCTGTTATTGCTTCTAACAAAATGTTTTATACCTCAAAGGGCAGGCAGTGCTTTTAAAACCTCAATTCCGGTCTGGCTCTTTATTATAAAGTGCCTTTTGAATCATAAGCTTTTTAGAAGGGCAGTAAGAGATGCAGTCATTGGAAGACAGCAAGAGCATATGGCTCTGAAATCAGAAAGCCTGCGGTTCAAATCCCAGCCCTGCATTTAATAACTGAGTAACCTTGGGGGTGATCTCACTCTCTAAGACTCAGTTTCACCATCTATAAAGGGGCTTCCCTGATAGCTCAGTTGGTAAAGAATCTGCCTGTAATGCAGGAGACCCCAGTTCAGTTCCTGGGTCGGGGAGATCCTCTGAAGAAGGGATAGGCTACCTACTCCAGTATTCTTGGGCTTCGCTTGTAGCTCAGTTGGTAAAGAATCCACCTGCAGTGCGAGAGACCTGGGTTTGATTCCTGGGTTGGAAAGATCCCCTGGAGAAGGGAAAGGCTACCCACTCCAGTATTCTGGCCTGGAAAATTCTATAGACCATATGGTCCATGGGGTCACAAAGAGTTGAACACGACTGAGCGATTTTCACAATAATTACCTCGCAAGAGTGTATAAGGATTCAGCATGATGTAAGGCGCATGAAAGTGAGAGTCACTCAGGTCGTGTCCGACTCTCTGCAACCCCATAGACCATATAGTGCACGGAATTCTCCAGGCAAGAATACTGGAGTGGGTAGCCTTTCCCTTCTCCAGGGAATCTCCCCAACCCAGGGATCGAACCCAGGTCTCCCTCACTGCAGGTGGATTCTTTACCAGCTGAGCCACAGGAAAAGCCCAAGAATACTGGAGTGGGTAGCCTATCCCTTCTTCAGCGAATCTTCCCCACCCAGGAGTTGAACCAGGGTCTCCTGCATTGCAGGCAGGTTTTTTACCAAGCACATAAGTGCTCAAAAAGTACTAGCTATCATTAAATCCAAAAGAATATAAGCAAAGCTTAAGGGTTTTGATCATTTTTAAAAGAATAAATTTAAAACTTTCTATATAAGTGAATCAATATTCAAAGAAGAAAAACATTTAAAACAGAACACTCATTATAATCAAGTATTTTTTAAAATATTCTGATTAGTAGACAACAATTACATGCACTATTTTAGTAATATCATAAAATGGTTGCGCTTGGTTCTTTGTTTATTGCATTCTGAAAGCCTGTGTTAGAATTATAGGCACATAAATTGGAGCTGTTAAGAATGCCCGTGGAAAGCGTTTACTGATGCATCATTTTGCCTGTATCTTGTCTTTGGAAGAGAGAAAGCCAAATGGCTGCTTCTTTCACATGTCACCCAGATACATGGCATTCATGTGAGGTCATCTGTATGTTTGTGTGTGTGTGTATGTGAGTGTGCACATTGCACACACACTTTCCATAACACCTCACAGGAATTTCTCTGCCCCTATGAGATAGTTAATAATGCTGTACTGCCTGGGACCAGGAGCGATTTGAAGGCAGCCGACACGCGTGGGATGTGGCACTGTAGAAAACTTCCCAGGAAACTTCACAGAGCTATAGTGCTGTCGCCAAGAATTCTTAACACAATCATTCACTGTGTACAGTGTACAAAGAGCATATTACCACAAAGGATGTGTGTTCCAGTATTGATTATTGTGTGATGGTAATAACAACCACCCCAAAGCACAGAGGCTTAAAACAAAATGTTTTCTCTCTCATAATTCTGTGGCTTGACCAGGGTTTCTGCTGCTCCACCTGGTGTTACCTGGAATGTCAGAGTGTCTGCAGTCACCCAGAAACTTGACTGGCCTGGAACATCCAAGATGGCTCACTTACATGGCTGCCTCTTGTTGGCCCTTGGCCAGGAAGAGCTCAGCTGAGGCTGTCAACTGAAACACCTACACATGGAGTCTCCATGTAGATTGGGCTTCGTGGTTGGGAAAGGTTGCAAAAAGTAGCACCCCAAAAAAGGGAGTGTTACAAAGAGCCAGATGAAAGCAACAAAGCTTCTTTTAACCTTGCCTTGGACACCACACTGTCATTTCCTCCTCATTCTATTGGTCAAGCAACTCACGGGGCTAGCCTAATTCAAGCAACAATGATTAGACTTAGCTTCCGGGTGGGAGAATTGCTGGGTTTCAAGTTATTCTATGTGTAATAGCTATAATACAAATTTATTGAAGGGCATATTGAATTCTTAGCAAATTTTAGTCATTAAATATTTTTCAATCAGCTCATAAAAATGTATAAGCAATTTAACAAGATGATTAGGAGTTCAAGCTCTGCTGTCAGACAGCTCTAAATTTAAATAGACACCTATTGGTTATGTAGCCTTGAGAAAATCACAAACTTCAATCTTTACCTCTAGATGGGTGATAGAAAAGGACTTTACAGAGTGGTTTCAAGGACTGCACAAGAAAATGCACAGCTGATTGCTCATTGCTCAGAAACAGTGAGCCCTTGTAAGTTCCAGAAATTTGGGATGCACAGCTCCAGTTGGCTCTCTCTTTCTACTGACTCCCTCCCCCCACCCCTATCCTTTCCCTCATTTCATCTTCTACTGTATTTTAATGGCAGGACTGCTACCATGCTATGGCTGGGAAGTGTCTACAGGTAGAAACTTACTGGAAAGATGAATTTTAACATTTGCTTAGGCAAAAAAAAAAAATTTACTAATGTCAAACAAAATTTAAGGGACATGACACTGATGGAAGAAAATGAAAAACTGAAAAAGTAGCCCTATTATCATCAAGTATCTTTTTTCAAAAATTCTTAAAAGCCCAGACCTGACAAGGAAGTTGGAAGTCAGCTACTACATATTAATTACATAAATTACATATGATGAGTCAGTTCTGGCCCACTTGCCACATTTCTTGGGACAAAATTGACCAAGAGGAAGAAGTGGGCTCTAATGCATAATGAGTTAAAGCCAGCATGTGAGTGCATATTGGGAAAGTTAGGTCTGAAGCCCAGGAATGCAAGAGGAAGAGGGGGCTGCAGGTCAACACAGAGCAGATAATCAGGAACCAAAGAACTTCTGAATTCAACCTGTGCAGTTAGAGTTCAGCTCAGTTCAGTTGCTCAGTCGTGTCCAACTCTTTGCGACCCCATGAATCTCAGCACGCCAGGCCTCCCTGTCCATCACCAACTCCCGGAGTTCACTCAGACTCACGTCCATTGAGTTGGTGATGCCATCCAGCCATCTCATCCTCTGCCATCCCCTTCTCCTCCTGCCCCCAATCCCTCCCAGCATCAGAGTCTTTTCCAGTGAGTCAGCTCTTCGCATGAGGTGGGGTAACAACAGTAGATTAAATAAGTAGGAGGTACTGGGCAGAAGACAAAGGTCAAATCACTGAAGCACTGGACGTTCACAGAAGAGATCCTGCTGGCCTCCTTGGGGCTGTTCTCTTACTGTCTATTTCAAGCAACTGTCCGCTGCCTGGAGTAGAAACCTGCGCTGGTGTGGCTTCTGACCCAAGCTCGGTCCAATTAAACCCAAGTTCAGCCCAGCCAGAAGCTCACTGCAGGAGTGGAAATTTTGTTAAATTCAAATCTATTATTGGAAGAAAGGAAGGGTACTCTCTGGCCATACTATGCAGTAACTATCTCATGAGATGAAGTGGTTCACTAAACATTATGCATGAGGTTTTGTTCCCATAGTCTGATGACAGCAAGAGTTATGCACGTGAGAGGAACCTCAGAATCTGCTTTATAAAGTGTTTTGAGACCCTGAGGGGAAAAACATTTATGAAAGTCTCGTAGGCCGTTCTCTGGGTGTCATAATCCTGGTCATGGGTAGAAAAAGCTTCCAACAAAGCTCTCCATATAAAACTTTTTTAAAAGGCTGACAGAAGGCTGATGGGCTTCCCAGGTGGCACTAGTGGTAAAGAACCCGCTTGCCAAGGCAGGAGATGCAAGTGTGATCTGCAGGTCAGGAAGATGCCCTGGAGCAAGAAATGGCTACCTCCTCCATTATTCTTGCCTGCAGAATCCCATGGACAGAGGAGCCTGGCGGGTTATTGTTTCTAGGGTCACAAAGAGTCGGAAATAATTGACACACCTTAGCACTAGCACATTAATAATATTGAAAGACAATTTATAGACAGTGTATTAGCCACTGAAATTAGACTCATAGTAAGACCTTCATACCTTATTACATACAGTATATGTTATATTGTTGAGAGTGACTTTTATTTACTCACATTTTCTTAATGTATAAGCTAGAAGGGAAAATGTCACCTAACATTCCCATCTGGTGCATTTCTTATTCTATTAGTGCCATCAAACTAAAAACAACTTGCCAGGACTGTCGGTCCCTTTGAGAATTTCTCCAGTACGCTGATAGTCACATCAGTTATCTAGTCATGACTTTGATGTGAATTTCTTATACAGTTTTGTTTAAACGCAAACGATGCTGGTTGAATGCGGGTTCAAATGAATCTCATTGCCTTTGCCCCCCTCCCTACTCAGAGAACTTCTTTTGTAAAAATGCTCATTGGCCACACTATAGTGTAACTGAAAAGAAAAATTCACCTTTAATGATTCTCAAATGATTGTCCCATACCTTCAGACAACCATTTATTACTTAAAACCGTGATATCAGAGAAAAATAGGTTTATATCTCATAGAATTAGATTCTTCTGACTATACCCTGCCAACTACACACTTGCATTTAAATGTACATTTAATTGGATAGGAGTTTATCCAGGCAAAGGTGCAGATCTGTAGTCACCAGGCCATGTGGAATTGACTGTTACTCATTAAAGTTATCCTTAGATAAAGATTTAAATCTATTTCATTTCCTTGCTCGGTATCACTAAAGTAAATAAGACTAAGACATGAGAATTGAAGGAGATTTTCCAGCCAAGAACATTGACAGCTGAAATATAATCAGTTTCTAAGATTTATAATGCTATTGACTTTTCTTTTGCATCATAAATTTCACTGCTGACTCTCTGCCTGAGTTTTATTATAATATCATATCATATTAGGGAGATCAGCTTTGCTGGTGACAAATGAAAATCACTGATATGAAAAAAATTTCCATTATCAGCTCATCACCTAATCATATTAGCATCTTTGTATCCTATTATCAATTTTTTATATAAAATAACATTTCCTAATGACAGGGATTTCACTAATGCTGTATGAGTGGGACTAATGTCATTTGAGAGTTCTCATCATGCATATCCTACTTGAAAGCAAAGAGTATTTGTTTTCTACACAGATTGAAAATTTCAAATGGATGTCTAGCAATTCAGGCAAAAGTGTGGTGCTTTATGGAAAAAAAAAATCCTCTTGATTGGCATTTGAGGGCCCATCACAATTTGATCCCAAATTTCAATTAGCACCATAATGACTCACAAAATTTGAAGGTAGTTACAGTAGATTTTTTAAAACTCCACTCAGCTAACCTATTGAATGTGAAGTAGAACAGATCTCATTTCTTAGTTATCATTCATAGTATCCTCAAAGTCAAATCAGGGTAAAGTTCAGGTGAGTTCCCTGTTACCCAATACCAAGTATTTGCCAGTGCCACTGACTGAGTGAGTCCTAGCTATTTGTTACTAAACTTACAGCTTTCTTAGATTAATTGAACCCAGAATTTCTGCAATTTATTATTTAGAATGTGACTGAATCACTGGAGTTTGTAGCTATATCTGCAAGATGCTGAACCAATCACCTCAGCGATTCAGTATGACAACCAGTCAATGCAGTGAGAAAAAATCAATTTTATCAGTTCATTGAACTGAACTGACCCCTGTAGACACATGCAAATCAAAGGTTCTTCATGGTTTTCCATCGCTACTGTAGCAGCTGCTTCTCTCTCGCTGGGCAGGGTAAGGTTCTCACGCAGCCAGAATTCCACAGAAAGTGAGCCCAGCTCTTCCAAGTATTTTTGAGTTCCCTTGGCATCTGGCATGGAACTAGGAGACCCTTGCTAAGCAGCACCAAATACCTCTCCAGGCCAACTGCAGCCTGGGGTCCCAGAAAGCATGCTGAGCTCCCTTAAGGAGACTCCCCTGGTTGCCTTCTCAGTGCTTCTAGAATTCAGGGTTCATCTTTGACCCTGCTTGAGAGTATGCTACCAGTGATTCTCAAACTGACATCTCAGTCTTCTCCAGCGTTTCATCCAGGAAGCTTGTTTACCAGCCTCTCATCGCATTCCTCTCATAGTCAGTCAAGAGCTTCTAGAATCCATCAGTTCAGTTCAGTCACTCAGTTGTGTCTGACTGTTTGCAGCCCCATGGACTGCAGCATGCCAGACTTTCCTGTCCATCACCAACTCCCAGAGCTTGTTCAAACTCATGGCCATCGAGTCAGTGATGCCATCAACCAGCTCATCCTCTTTTGTCGCCTTCTCCTCCTGCCCTCAATCTTTCCCATCATCAGGGTCTTTTCCTGAGTCACTTCTTCACACCAGGTGGCCAAAGTATTGGAGTTTCAGCTTCAGCATCAGTCCTTCCAGTGAATATTCAGCACTGATTTTCTTTAGGATTAGCTGGTTGAATCTCCTTGCAGTCCAAGGGACTCTCCAAAGACATCTCTAACACCACAGTTCAAAGGCATCAATTCTTCCATGCTCATCTTTCTTTCTCACATCCATGCGTGACTACTGAAAAAACCATAGCTTTGACTAGACAGACATTTATCGGTAAAATGATGTCTCTGCTGTAAATATGCTGTATAGGTTGGTCATAGCTTTTCTTCCAAGGAGCAAGCATCTTCTAATTTCATGGCTGCATTCACCATCTGCAGTGATTTTGGAGCCCAAGAAAATAAAATCTGTCACTGCTTCCCCATCTATTTGCAATGAAGTGATGGGACCGGATGTCATGATCTTCGTTTTTTGAAGGTTGAGTTTTAAGCCAACTTTTTTACCCTCCTCTTTCACTTTCATCAAGAGGCTCTTTAGTTCTTCTTCACTTTCTGCCACAAGAGTGGCATCATCTGCATATCTGAGGTTATTGATATTTCTCCCAGCAATCTTCATTCCAGCTTGTGTTTTTTCCAGTCCAGCATTTCTCATGATGTACTCTGCATAAAAGTTAAATAAGCAGGATGACAATATATAGCCTTGAAATACTCCTTTCCCATTTTGGAACCAGTCCCTTGTTCCATATCTGGTACTAACTGTTGCTTTTTGACCCTCATACAGATTTCTCAGGAATCCATAAAGTGGTTAAATAGCTGAATTTGTCATGAACTCTCCCTACATGTCACCAGCTGAAATGAAAGTGCTTAAAACAGAGGTTCCCTGTCTTTATAACCCATGCAATGAATGACAGAGCATGGGGCTTAATAAATATTCAACGGCTGGATTAATCAACTAATTAATTTAAAGTGTGTATATGTGCTAAGTCACTTCAGTCGTGTCCAACTCTTTGCAACCATATGGACTGTAGCCCACCAAGCTCCTCTGTCCATGGGATTCTGCAAGCAAGAATACTGGAGTGGGATGCCATGCCCTCTTCCAGGGGATCTTCCCA